>ML325984.1:4578-31834 GCA_005239505.1 Nicotiana paniculata | reverse complement strand
GAAGAAAAACTAAGTAGAATCCTCTTTCAACGTGGTGTGTTCCTCTATCCAAAGTCCCCAAACGAATTCTCCCTTAATGTGATGTTTTTGGGTCTATTTATATGTTTAGGATGAACCCTAAATGTGTCAAAGACTTCTATTCCAACTTGGAAACACTTAAAACCCGTCAAAACTCAATTTCTGGCCGACTGGGGACCCTGGCGTTTCAGCCCAAACGCCTGGGTAAGGCCAGGCACCCCCTGGCGTTAGGGCTCTAAGGCCTGGCTAACGCCAGGCACCCCCTGGCGTTAGGTCTCTAACGCCTGGGTAAGGCCAGGCTTGGTCAGGCTTTTTGTGCTCTGTCGCCCGGCTATCGCCCGGGTGTCCCCTTTCGCGTAGTTTTCGACGTATTTGCATCCGTTTGGCCCCATTTCCATTTCCAATTCACCTACACATAAAATAAACCCCATTAGGAACATATGACGTGTATTTTATCATTAAATCACATAAAATGCAGGGTATATAATGCTTAAAATCATGAATTCTAGCCACGCATCAAAGGTCACAAAGTAAAGTGCATCAGCTTTTGACTTTACTTTAAAAGAACCACACAAATCAGAATGTACTGGCTCCAATAAATCGGGCTTTCTTAAAGGAGGATGGCTATGAAAGAAAACTCTTTTTCTGTTTGCCAGCTTAACAATGGATACACATTTCCATCTTTTCTTGTTTCACCCTAGAAAGCAAACTCTTCTTAGCCGAACACGTAATCCCCCTCTTGCTCATATGAATTAATCTTCTATGCCACAATTCTGATAAAGTATCACATTCCATCAAATTTAAGGAATCATTGTGTCACATATAAATGAGAAGACTTGACTCCTCGATCCACTACTAATAGCCTTTGGTAAGCTTCCATTGGCCATTATGGTAACTTTCATCATCTAATCTTCCTGTGGAGATCAAATTAAAAGGAAAGTCTAGAGCATGCTTGACATCTTGAAGAACTAACGTTGAACCATTATTAGTTTTCAAACAAACTATTCCAACACAAAATACCTTAACTTCACTGGCATTGCTCATTTTTAACACTCCAGAGTCAACATGAGTATAATATGAGAAAAAGTCTTTCCTTGGTGTGACATGTGAAGTAGCTCCAGAATCTACTATCCAGCTCGTCTCATGGGATATCAAATTGATGATGTTTTCTTCATAAGAAAAAGGAAGGTCATCAGCAAAAATATTTTTCTCGTTACTTTTAACTTTCTTTCCTTCTCTAGCGTCTTGCTTCAACTTGTAGCAAAACCGTTTGATGTGTCCTTTCTTGCCACAGTGGTTGTATGTAATATTATAGTATTTAGACCTTGACTTAGTTCTTCTATTACCTTTATTCCTCGAACCTCTTGTTCTATCTCTTCCCCGGTCTTCTGTAACCAAGATATCTTTTTGTGAGGACGAACCCTGAGATTTTTTCCTTACTTCCTCGTTCAACACACCACTTTTGGCATATTCCATAGTCACCTTAGCTCCAGGAGCTGAATTTGTCAAAGAAGCACAAAGAGTTTCCCAAGAGTTTGGCAGAGTATTAAGAGTCATTTGTATGATCAAGGATATGACTACCCTCCTTGTATTTAAAAGTCATCAATTCCTTTAGTAGGAACAACTGTTGTTCCTAGTTTTTGAAGCATAGAAGGTCTCAAGCTTTTCCCACAACGATCTCGTATGTGTCTCATTTACAATATGGTTGCGAACATTATCTTCAACCCATTGTCGTATATATCCATATACTTGTTTGTGCTCGAAATCCTACTCTTCATTTGATATACTCTCGGGTTTATGAGTTGCAAAAATACGTAGATGCATCTTCTTCACGAACAACAAATCTTTCATCTTCCTTCTCAAAACATTATAATTGCTCCTATTCAACATACCATCTTGCTCACATTTTCCCCCAATCCGTAGAAACCCAAATAAGTAACCAAAGCTCATATACCACTTTTATGACAATAAAGAGGCAAATTCGAAAATAAAGAAGATAAAGAATACCAAATTTTTAACGTGGAAACCCTTCTAATCGAAGGTGAAAACTATGGGACCACAAACATCCAAAAACTCTACTATAACAATAAGAGGGTTATAAATATTCTCCAAATTGGCTACACAACATGTGCCAAACACGGAACAACAATAGCAACAAGAGAAATAACAAATCAATTGAAGAAGGAGGAGAATCCACAAAACTGGAGCTACTGTTCAGGGATCGAAATCAGATTCTACGGGCCTCAAAATCTGATCTGCACAATTAAAAACAAAGATCAAAATGTTACAAACACTCAGTAAAAAATTTAGCTTGATCCAACGGTTAACGAATCAACCAACGTAATTTGAAGCTTGTTGGAAAAAAAACTACAGCAAAACAAACACTTTCCTTCTCTCTTGATGAAAGCTCTCTCAAAAACTACTCTTATATGCGTAAGTCTTTCAAAGACTTATACCAATGAGCATAGAACAGTTCTCCAAGGTTGTCATGTTTATAGATCATGAGTGGTGCTTTCTCTTAAAGCCAAAATCAACTCTAAATAGGAATAAACCAAATCCAATTTTGAATAGGAATGGAAACCAAAAGAAAATAAATTAGGTCATTGGGTCTTTGGTTGGACAACATGGGAATGAGCGCAATAATATTATGCATAAATCTATGAAGTCAACATTAATGGAAACTAGTTCTATCAAAATATATTCAAGTTGATACTAATCAACATTAATCTAAGCCATACTATGAAAGATTGAGAGAGGGTGGTTGAAGTGAGGATGAGTATCAGTGTGTCCATTTCTGAGAACCATTTCGGTTTCATGCCGAGGCGTTCAACTATGGAAGCCATTCACATTGTGATGATATCGGTGGAGAAGTATAAGAAGATGAAGAAGGAATTGCACATGGTGTTCATTGACCTAGAAAAAGCATATGATAAAGTTCCGAGAGGGGTGATCTGGCGATGCTCAGGGGCTAAAGGGGTCCCAATAGCATACATTAGGGTGATTAAGTACATGTATGATGAAGCTAAGACTTAGTTTAGGGCAGCGGGAGGAGATTCAGAACACATTCCGGTTATGATGAGGTTTCACCAAGGATCAGGTCTTAGTCCATTCCTATTTTCCTTGGCAATGGACGCATTGACGAGACACATTCAAGGTGAGGTGCCATGATGTATGTTATTTGATGATGACATAGTTTTAATTGACGAGGCGCGGGGTTCTTTTAACTAGAGGCTGAGGGTTTGGAGGCAGACCCTAGTGTCTAAGGGCTTCAAGTTGAGCAGGACCAAGACAGAATACATGGAGTGTAAGTTCAACAACGGTACCCGGGAAGGGGATATGGAGTTGAGGCTTGATACGCAAGTCATCCCCAAGAGAGGTAGTTTCAAGTATCTTAGATTTATAATACAAGGTAATGGGATGATTGATGAAGATGTCACGCATCGTATCGAAGCAGGATGGATGAAGTGGAGGCTCTCTTCCGGTGTCTTGTATGATAAGAATGTGTCGCTTAAACTTAAAGGTAAGTTCTACAAGGTTGTAGTTAGACCAACTATGTTGTATGAAGCAGAGTGTTGGCCGGTCAAGCACTCCCATTCCCATAAGCTAAAACTGGTTGAAATGAGGATGTTGAGGTGGATGTGTGGGCATACCCGATTGGATAAGATTAGGAATGAAGTTTTCGGGAAAAAGTGGGAGTGGCCCCTGTGGAGGATAAGATGCGGGAGGCGAGTTTGAGATGGTTCGGGCATGTTAAGAGGAGAAGTATAGAAGCCCTAGTTAGAAGGTGTGATCAGTTAGCCTCGGTGGGCAGCAAGAGAGGTAGAGGTAGGCCTAAGAAGTCTTAGGGAAATGTTATTAGGCGGGACATGGCGCAGCTGGAGCTGTCTGAGGACATGGCTCTAGAAAGGAGGGTGTGGAGGTAAAATATTAGGGTAGAATGCTCGTAGATAGTCGATCGTTTCTGTTTGTCTTACTCAGTTCGCTAGCATTAGTGTTAATATGATATCTTTTATTCATAGATGGCTATTACTACATAGAGCTTAACTGCATTCTTGGATTCGATCTTATTTCATCTTGTTGTTTTTCCTACTTGTTGCAATTACCTTTTCTTTTCAGTCGTTCTCTAGCCGAGAGTCTATCGTAAACAACCTCTTTTCCCTTTCAGGAGTAGGTATAAGGTTGCGTACATCTTATCCTCCTCAGACCCCACTTGTGAGAAACTACTTAGTCTGTTGTTGTTTGCTGATACTGATTAATACCTATTCTGCAATGAATCCTTTGACCAACAGTTGTATATGGAGTATCTTTGCTAACTCCTTATGAATTCTTATCAATAGTGTTGCTCTGCAAAATAATATTCTGAACTTCTGTAATAAGCACCCTAGGAGTTCCATTGCTACTAATGCTTATAAGATTCTACATGCAGTAATTCTGTGGGAAATCCATATTTAATTTAAAGTATAAGGTGGAAATTACTCCTTCCATTATGTTATTTTAGATATCACTAGGACTCAAGAGGGGGTTGAATTGGGTCGTACCAAATTTTTGGGACTAGCTAAAAATTGTCTAACATTTTTGTGTATTGGACAAACTGTGAAGAACCTGGTTTTTCTACGTGGTTCTTACTGTATTATTATCAGATTTAGAAGTACAACATAAGTAAAAACACATTATTTTTACGTGAAAAAACACTCCCGTCAAAAGGTGTAAAAAAAATTACAAACCACACCCCGATGGGATTTAACTTCAACTTTACTAAACAAGAGCCAAATTCATATTACAAACTCATGTAACCTAAGAGACTACCCCTAGCCCTTTCACTGCCTACAACCCCTCGATTGGACGTAGCAACCCCTTTAAGCTAACTCTAGCTTGAAACTGAAAATCTCTCAAAAGAAAATAAAGCTTCTAGAATAAGCAAAGTTAGGTACAACTCAAGAACATGTTACTACAAAGAACTAATAATTGAAAACAATAAACATGACACAGTGATAACGAACAGGTTCACAACCTGGTTCTTTGGTCACTTATCATAAAAAAAAACTGCACACTATTTGCTCGCAAATTCACTCTTTGAATTCTCTCAATCTTTTATGTATTGCTCCCACTTGATCTGAAAAGTATTGAATGTGATTACCTACAAAATGAAGAATTAAAAAACTATACAGAGTTAGTTTCAACAAATTCTCCCCTTTTGAAAAGCAACTACCAACTTCAATCACTCCAACAATTATCACATTTTAGGTGTTTGTCCTGATTTTCTTACAATATTTGGTTGTTCTATCTCTTGAAGGAAAATGCGACATATTTACCATAACTGAATTTTCCTTTTCTTATAAGGAAATTATAAATCTCTCATATCTGGTTAGTCTCTTTCTTGGAGGAAAATATTTGAACTTCTATAAATTGAGGATTCTTTCTTCTTATTTAGTAGCACCCACAATGTAGCCATAAAGGATTTGAGATTCTTGTTTAGGAGGGTAACTTTTCGGGACAAGTGTTAGTATGTCACTTGTGTTTTCCTTTTCGTGAGGTTGTTCTCACTTCCCTCAATATTTTTTACTCTCTTTTATATAGTGGCTTGCTCATCTCCATCTGCAGACATAGGTCAATTGGCCGAACCACGTTAAATGTTTCTGTCTCTTTTGATATATTTCTCTTCTATTGTCTGAATTATGTCGTTCAAGTGTTGTTTTTCTAATTTCCGAATGACACCTGATTTGCTTCTGATCCGAGCAAGTGGTATTAGAGCGAGGGTCAAAATAGGTTCATCTAGGCTAGTTTAGTTTTAGTTGCAACCTATTTGATAGTAATCATGTTTTTTATCTAAGAAATTTGATCGGATTACTACTCACGTTGAGCCTCAAGTCTTATATCACAACACTGAGGATAACTCAACAATTACAACATATCCAAATCTGTTGTGGGGTGCAACCTGATCCCACCATATCATCATCTGCTTATGTCATAATTCGTCCTTATTCCTTCATATCATTTCAATACCAATCAATACCGTTGCGGTGTGCTTTCTGATCCCCAAACAATTTCAAATTATCAACATAAACAATTCAACAACAATTTTCACAAAATGTCAATGTAAGAAGGTAAATGTACAAGACAGTAAAGAACCATAGAATAATTGGAGAATATCTAATATCTTGATATCTCAAACTCTACCAATTCATTAGTACGGAACAGTTAAACAGCTCACATAGGTGAAACAACATTATAGAATGCGTCAAATGGTATAAGAACAATAAAAGCAGGTAAAACATATGACAATTATAATATACAATTAAGACAAGTAGAAACAGGTAGCAAATAAGCATAAATCATGTGAGAAATGAACAAATTCAGGCAAGTAACTATTAGATAATAAGTAACAAATATGGCATATAGTCAAGTAAAAGCATGTAACAGTAAGCATATAACAAGAGAAATCGTGAAATAAATGAAAATATAGAAATACGTATCCCAATCCCGCATGTTAAATCCCATGCCGACGAATATACACTTGTCACCTTGCATATACGTCGTTTCTCCAACATAATTCATATAACAAATAGTTCAACAAATCCTAATTACCTCAAGTCAATGTTAGACATAACACTTACTGTCACGACCCAAATTCTCCTAAATTGGGTATCGTGATGGCACCTAGTCTTAGGGACTAGGTAACCCTAACATATACTGATCAACAATAAATAAATAGCGTCTAACAACTTATAAATTGAATTCCGTATAACCTTACAATTCTCAAAATCGGTAGTACGAGTCATAAGCCTTTCTAGGAGTAGTTATACATAATGAATACATCATTGTTCCGGAAATAAATGAAACAATGGGAACGAATACAACAGAAAGTGACTTCAGAGCCTGCGAACGCCCGACAGGTACACCTTGAAGTCTCCAGCCACACCGAGCGTAAGTATCAAAACCGACCCGATCTGAAGTACTTGGTTCTGCACAAAAAGATGTGCGAAAGTGTAGTATGAGTACACCACGTTGGTACTCATTAAGTATCAAGCCTAACCTCGGTAGAGTAGTGATGAGGCCAGGTCGAGACGCTACTGAATATATATAACTTGCAGGATATGGCTCAAATCTAACAAGAAAGGACTATCAAAGTAATACCGATAGCAAAAAGATATCAAGTTGCAAGCAGTAGTAACGATAAGAGGAAAAGGAAACACGAATGACAACAAGAATCCACCAGGTAAAGCAAACAACAACATATTTGGGTTACGACCAAGTTAAAATGTGCTCAAGTAGAGAAAATAATATCAAATAAACTAAACAAGTGTTTCTAAAACACGATTCCAATAATTCCAACAACTCTTCAACACATACGGCACCTTGTGCCCACACCTTTCCATCTCACATCCATGTGCCATTCGGTACATAATATCTGTGCCAATTACAACTTAAGATGTTCAAGAGATTTCATCTCTCTCTCTCTCTCTCTCTCTCTCTCAATATATATATATATATATATATATATATATATATATATATATAATTTTTAGACCAAATAGGGAATCAGTGAGAAAGATGAGGTTTGGTTTTAGAAATCAATTTAGTGAGGAAAATAACATTTTTCAATTAAAAATTCAACATCGAATAAGTATTTCATTTAATATAGAGTTTATTAGCTTACAACATAATAACAATTCTTTTGTAATTAAAATAAAACCTCAGACAGGTTGAGAATATTAAGTTGAGAAAACAGCTGAAGTAAAATATGACAACTAGTAGAAATAATATGTATAGAAATAATCAGCGGGTTCTAAATTAAAGTCACACAAGGTAACATGATGTTAGTTCTTTCATTTTTAAAAATACTATCTTACAAATGACTCAGCAGGGTAGGAGGTAATGACTCAACATAATAAATTCACTTTGAGGATCGGTAATTTGCAGAAATAAATAAATAACTCCAGGGTCGAATCAGTATCCAGCTACAAACAATTCTTAAGTAAAATGTCAAACTACCGAATGACTTACACAGTCAGATAGGAATACATAAACACATATATTCATGCGGCGCGCATCCCGATCCCACCAATCATCCCTTATTACTCCTTAACAATTACAGTAAAAGTAAATAATATATATATGTTGCGGCGTGCAACCCGATCCCACCAATCCTCCCTTATTTATCCATAACAATTACAATAAAGGTAAATAATAAATATATATTGCGGCGTGCAACCCGATCCCACCATATATTCTTATCAACATAATAATTTACCTTTATTACTCTGTATCAATCCACCCATATTCCTCCTATTGCGGCGTGCAACCCGATCCCACAAAATAATCATATTCACCATTATTCCTCCTCATCAATCCTCCCTTATTCCTCCTGTTGCAACGTGCAACCCGGTCCCACCATATAATAATATAAATCACCCAAAATATGTAAGGCACGTGATAACTGCACAGGTATTCACAACAACTTGGACTCGTAACAGATGAGCACGTAATCATAGAATAACTCAACAGTTAAGCGGTAACAAGATAATAATGAAGGAAATGACAAAAACCAAGGCATATAGAGGCCAAATAAAAAATAGGAAGCAAATAAGGACTAACAACATCATATAGAACATGTGAGAGTAATCTAACAAAGAGATACCACATTTTATGACTATTTACTTAAAAGTATAGAAGAGACTAGGCAATCTAACTGGTCAATAACACATAAAAACTGTGTACCCACTCGTCACCTTGCGCACACGGCTTTCACATGTCAAAATAGCACAATTGACTCAATCCCAATCCCTAAGGGGTGGTTCCCCCCCCCCACAAAGTTAGACAAGATACTTACCTCAAGTTGACCAATTCAATACACAATTTAACTTTCCCTTTACCAATTCACCAATGCTCGGCTCAATCTAGCCAAAAATAACTTAAATACATCAAATAATGCAAGAGAAAATAAATTCAATTAACAAAGCTACGATACTTATACAATTTGCAAAAAGTAAACAAAAGTCAACTCCCCGGGCCCGCACCTCGGAACCCGACAAAATTTATAAAATCCGAACACCCATTCCGATACGACTTCAACAATACCAAAATTATCAAATTCCGGAACCAATTTGTCCTTCAAATCATGATTTTTACATTTTGAAGGATTTCATAAATTTTCCCCAAATTCCCAACGTAATTCACTAATTAGATGATGAAAATATTAATGGATTCATGAAATATGATAAGATTCGGGTAGAGAACACTTACCCCAATGATTTTCTTGAAAAACTCACGAAGAATCACCCAAAACCGAGCTCTAGAACTCCAAAAATGGTAAAAATGGCAAACCCTCAGAACGAAGTACTATTTATTCTACTCAGATGCTAAAGCATCGCGAACGTGGAAGGAGACTCGCGTTCGCGAAGAAGGAAAAACGAAGGATGCCAGGATGAGCTTCGCGAACGTGGAGAGGGAAATTTGATGGTCCAAGGACTGGGCTACGTGAAGGCGGGAAATAATACGCGAATGCCAAGGATGGGATAACATACCTTCGCGAACGCGGGAAGAAAGACGCAAACGCGAAGAGGAAGTAGTCATCACTGCCAAGCTCCCACTTTCTAATACACGAATGCGATTAAACAAACGCGAACGCGAAGAAGGGAAGGAGCAGAACTTCATGAACGCGAGAGGATGAATGCGAACTCGAAGAAGAAATATTCCACCCTCTAAATTAACACTGCGAACGCGAAGGCAAGGACGCGAACGCGATGAAGGAAACCAGGTAGCAGAAAATAGCAGTTCAAAAATAGAAGGAAATGGCCTGTAGCCCATCCGAAACACACGCGAGGCCTCTGGGACTCCGTCTAAACCTACCAACAAGTTTTATAACCTAACACGGACTCGCTCGAGGTATAAAATCACATCAAACAACGCCAAAACGACGAATCGCACCATGAATCGAACTATGAACTTCCAAATCTTCCAACTTCGAAAACTCGTGCCGAAACCAATAAAACAAACTCGGGACGACGCCAAATTTTACAGACAAGTCCCAAAAGACATAACAGAGCTGCACCAACTCTCGGAATTGCATTCCGATCCCGATATCCCAAAAGTCAAATTTCGGTCAAATTTCACCGCTTAAACTTCCAAAAACTAGAATCCTTCTTCCAATTCGATTCTGAATCATCCGGTAACTGAATCCCACCATGTACGCAGGTCGATATAACCGATGTGAAGCTTCTCAAGTCCATGTTCCGCCGAACGAAGCTTAAATTCTCAAAATGACTTGTCGGGTTGTTACATTCTCCCCCTCTTAAAACAAACATTCATCCTCAAACGTGCCAAGATTCGTTTCGAAGTCTTCAAATCTTTGAATGCACACTTCCACATACACCCGCGGGTGATCCCACGTCACCCTAAGCTACATGGTCCTGATGACACCATCTCAATTGCAATCTAGTCTTTCTACCAACGCCGGCAAGTCTCATACCTCAAATTCTCACCTTCCATTTATTTCCAAAAGATCCGATTCTAAATCCATATCTGGTATCGGTCTCAACCAGCTGCATCAGCTCATGCCTACACCCACAAGGTACGACCACACAACATAATACACCACTCGTAGGCTTATAATAACACTTCTGATCACAACAGCTGCCCGAAATCATTTAATCACTGACAATTAGCCTTATATCCGATAGAACTCTATTTCAAACCTCCATAACACTGATAATGATGAAAGAATCATGAAGACCTCATAATTAGAGACCTGAATCACCAAGCCACAACTAACACCACCAGGTACATATCCCGCAAGCTAAAAGTCAAGAAGCACGGAACAAAAATGAATAAATATGAAAAGAGAAACACATAAGGAAACTATCAAACAAGCCCGACAAGCACAACTCTATATCAATATTAACCTACAAACAATATAACAAGGAGAGAATTAAAGCACATGAACAAATTGCAAGGATCCCATCCTGATACAACTTCCACCGCGTACTTACCCCGGTTCAAACCTATCGAGTCACAATAGATCACGAGGGTCTCGCCCTCAACTCTAAATCACCTAATGAATATATATCATACCAATTGAAATCTTCCACTAACTCAGCTCTGCCAATAAGATCACAACACTCACTGAACTCTCACCCTGGTACGATAGAGCAAACCTCCGGTTTAAGAACCTCCTTTCAACTAATACCAGCAGCCCAGCTAACAACTCATCACGGGACCACACAGACTCTCACCTAACAGGTTCCGTACACCCAACAAGAAATAACCCAGGCATGAAGAAAAATAAAAGGAAAGAAAGGTACTAGGATTATCTAACAAGTGCAACAAATATAATGACAAGGTACAGTTTTATCAACTTATCCCACAGAGGGAAAGCAAAGCACAATATAAACATAAGGAAAGAGCATCCCACATAACATCCGTTGCGGCGTGCAGCCCGCTCCCAAATACTCATCAAGCCAAAGTCCCGGTTTCACTAATCACATGAATACTGATGTCAAGCACAACAGAGTGCACAAGTAAAATTGTGGTAAAATGAATAGAAATAATAAAACATGGAAGAAACCAAGAACAACTCAGGTGCAGTGAGCAAATCAACATCACGAGGGCTATCTTGCCCATACCGCCAAGAGGCCTGAAAAGAATTACAACATACGTGGAGAGTAATCATACAACCCCAAAGCCCATCACAGTATAAAAGAGTAGCACATAACATAGACCAGGGGCACAAATAACATCCATTCTGCCCGGTAATATAACCATGATCTCAAGCTCACAAGAGTACCCAATCCTGACCTGGTATAAAATACACATTCCCGTTGAGCTTTCAAACAACTTCCCACCAAATCCTGATTCTTCCCAATTAGGTGACTATACTTCCAACAGTCCATAGCAACCTATCAATAATGTATGCTATCAGTTATCCCATTCTCAACATACCTTCACAATCCGCAAATAAGAAATAGCCCGCATATGGGGACATTTAGCCCCATAACCTCAGGAATACCGAAATGCCACTAGCCACGCACCCGCAAACCAAAACTCAAGGGTTCTTTCCTAAACTGCACGTTCTTCACATATGATATCCGATAATGCCAACCTTCTATTAACTTCTGATATCCCTCCATGAGAAAACCATAATGTACAATATATTCCTTATGTCCATAGCAGCCAGCCGACTCAAGCCGTTGCCGAAACCATCGGGAACCCTTCGAGATCTGTCCGTATGCAACTAAGCCATCAGGATCACATCTCCCCAACTCAACTGGATCACACAAACTGGCCAACCCAAAAGTGTTTCCACAGATGCCGGTAGAGAATTCCCATTCAAAAGGACCAATTACCTCCATTGTTATGCTGACCCAACACCACAAAGCTGACATATTTCTTCGAATACTCCTCTTCGTCTTTCCTCTGGGATAACGCTCCTCCTTATAGATACACAATGATCCCAACCAAAGCCCAATGCAGAAAATCATAGCACGAACCACGTAGACCGGAAGCTCATAAACCATCTGGAGCACCCTGTAACGCCGCAACCAAGATGCCCACGCTGAATAGACCTCTTGTGAATCTAAAGTTTTTTCTCCAACTTCCCTTGAATGCTGAAATGTAGACCTATTAATGATGTAGAAGCACTGCAAGCCCCCAACATCATCCCATGCAAGATCTCATGTCTTAATCATATGCAATTTTTGGGGAACTTCCTAATACCATAAATACATATACCCATCTCCGGCCCAAACTGATGTAACACCTGACTATGCAATCTGACTGCCGCTAGTGGACTCCCTCACTTGGCGCAAAGCCATAGAAAAAAACATCTGACGATCCGCAAAACTACCCTTCACAGCTCGTACAACACCAATCACAAGGTACTCATAGTCATCTACTTAGTGCACGTCCATTCTCGTAATAGTCAAACTTGCTCCCTGTAGTGCCTTGAATGATAAAAATGCATCTTCCACGGAGTAGAAACCTCATGCGGACAAAGTAGTATCCAATATCACCAATTATCCCCAAGTCAACATCCACCTCGTGACCTTACCACGATCGCGACCACTAGTTAACCAATTAAACCTTCCCAAGCTCGTACAAATCAGTCAGATGCCTGAACCCGCTGCACCCCCTTATGAGAATAGCTGAAGAGTCTCTTAATACATCTGTATTCTTAGTCTGGACGACATGTTGAGACAATGTCTGAGCATCCATGTCTCTCTCATAGTCCATCCATCGCATCACGAACAGTTGGCGCATAGCTGATACCGGGTGCACAATATGATACACGAATGAATGCAAAAAGGACATATAATATATGCTTCGAGCTGAATCAATGTAGCACGATAGGGAATGAAAGAGGTGAAATTTCTTAATAGTTTCCGTAGCCTCTCGAAGATAAGTACGGACGTCTCCGTACCGATCCGCAAGACTCTACTTAACCTACTTATGACTCGTACCACCTATGAACCTAGAGCTCTGATACCAACTTGTCACGACTCAAATTCCCCTCCGCTGAGTATCGTTATGGCACGTAGTCTTAAGGACTAGGTAAGCATAACATATACTGATCAACAATAAATAAATAGCGTCTAACAGCTTAGAAATTGAATTCTCTATAAACTTACAATTCCCAAAACCGGTAGTACAAGTCATAAGACTTTCTAGGAGTAGTTATACATAATGAATACATCACTATTCCGGAAATAAATGAAATAATGGAAACGAATACAACAGAAAGTGACTTTAGAGACTGTGAATGCCCAGCAGGTACACCTTGAAGTCTCCAGCCACACGAGCGTAAGTATCAAAATTGACCCGATCCGAAGTACCTGGTTCTGCACAAAAAGATGTGCAGAAGTGTAGTATGAGTAAACCACAGTGGTACTCAGTAAGTATCAAGCCTAACCTTGGTAGAGTCGTGACGAGGCCAGGTCGAGACACTACTGAATATATATAACCTGCAGGATATGGCTCAAATCTAACAAGAAAGGACTATCAAAGTAATACTAATAGCAAAAAGATATCAAGTTGCAAGCAATAGTAACGATAAGAGGAAAAGGAAACACGAATGGCAACAAGAATCCACCAGGTAAATCAAACAACAACATATTTGGGTTACGACCAAGTGTAAATGTGCTCAAGTAGAGAAAACAATATCAAATCCAATAATTCCAACAACTCTTCAACACACACGGCACCTTGTGCCAACATTTTTCCATCTCACTTCGCACAACGACATCCACGTGTCATTCGGTACATAATATTCGTGCCAATTACTACTTAAGATGTTCAAGAGATTTCATCTATATATATATATATATATATGTATATATATATCAGGAAGTAAATCTATAGTTTTTAGACCAAATAGGGAATCAGTGAGAAAGATGAGATTTGGTTTTAGAAATCAATTTAGTGAGGAAAATAACATTTTCAATTATAATTCAACATCGAATAACTATTGCATTTAATATAGAGTTTATTAGTTTAAAACATTGTCACGACCCGAATCCTAACCCAGGTCGCGATGGCGCCCAACACCGCAGTCAGACAAGCCAACCATTATCTACTAGTGAGTTTCATGTAGTTCCCCAGAAATATTTTTCAACACATGCTTAACTTAGTTTTGAGACATTTAGTAGAAACGGATTATTTAGGCAACTATATGCAAAATAAATAATCATGAAGTCATAATTAACTATTACATCCCAAAATAAAGTCTACTAGCGTGTGTTCCAGGAACTAGTGTCACAAGTCTACAGGCATCTAGTAGAATAATATCAAAAAAATAAAGTATGTCCTACTGTCTGAGTAAGTGTAGACAGAAATGGCAAAAGGATAGCTCTAACGTGCTGCTGGAAGTCTCCAAGAGAAAGTAGCTCACCGTGGAATCTAGACCAGGTGTATATATCAGGGACGAACTCCGGTTTGATACCCAAATGCACCCGCCTCAGAACCTGTACAATTAAGTATAGAGCGTAGCATGAGTATATAAACAATATGTACCCAGTAAGTATCCCGCCTAATCTCGAAGAAGTAGTGACGAGAGGTCGACATGACACTTACTAGGGTCAAAATAATATGTTTTAAAAGTAAGGCTAAGCAGGGATGGCAATCATGAATAATAATGAAGACAGGAACATCAAATATCCTTTACAATTACCTTTACGTGTCAAGTTCTCTAGCATACAAATTACCTAGTTTTCATTTTTCATTGTATTTAACAGATGCATAATCACAGAACATCGAACGACTAACAAACACATAACATGTCGTGAACGTACGGCTGACACAACGCGAAAATAAATGTGCACTGCCGAAGGGTCGAACGGCTCGAACCATAGATGCATCGATTACACCGCTCACAAATCAAACATGCGACGCGGTTGACATAATAGTAGGGCTACCCCGCTCGCGAATCATACATGTGACGCGGGTTCCCGTATATATACACATAATTAACAAGAAATCAAGAAATTCAGTAGAGAATATACTTACGGAGAAGGTTTCAATATTATAAATTTCAGAATGTAACCTCCTAGATGTCCACTTAATAATTCAAGGATATTAGGCAACCTAAGTTAACATTTAAGATTATAGTTACGGCACATAAAACAGGCTTGTGAAATCCTAAACTCCCCGACAAATAGTAGCTACGCACGGACTCTCGTCACTTTGTGCATGTGTATCCCCCACAAATAAAGACATGCAATTAATTATATTCACCTATAGGGACGATTCCCTCTTACGAGGTTAGAAAGGAGACTTACCTCGTGTCAAGCCTACTTTCCGGGTCAAGAACGCGCCCGAAACTCCAAATTCGTCGCCCAAGAACTCGAAGCTATCCAAACATCACATTAACAAGTCAATCTATGCTCAAAAGTCCCAAATTCTCCTATTTAAATGGTCATTTCAACCCAATTTGGAAAATCCTAAAATACACCCTCGGGCCCACATGCTCGGATTCCGAAAATTTTTGGAGGAAGTACTTACCCATAGACTAAGGATCAATATTATATAGTTTTTGTATGATTCCTTAACAAATTTCTTGGAAATTTCCCATTTTTTTCAAAAACCTAGGTTTTACTCTAAACCCATGATTTCCACCAATTTGATGTGTTAATATACCTAAGAATTCAAGTATTAAGCTAAATTTATAGTAGGAATTACTTACCTTACAGTACCTAGGTCGAATACCTTCCTTGCATGCTCTCAAAATCGCCCAAAGATGAAGAATAGTGTTCAAAAATGGCTAAGTCCCATATTTAAAACGAAGCTCACTGCCTACAGGCTTTTCGCACATGCGGTATCGCATCTGCGAGAAAGATCTCGCATCTGCAGAGAAGGGCAAGGGGTCCTGGCTTCGCACCTGCGGAGCGGAGTCCGCACCTGCGGCTCCGCTTTTGCAGAAAGGAGTCCACATCTGCGGAAACGGGTAGCTCCCTCAGGAATTGCACCTGCGAGGCTGGGACCGCAGAAGCGGTCTCGCACCTGCGACTTGCCCTCCGCAGGTGCGGTCGCACCATATCTAGTGCACCAGCAGTATCTAAGGCTGGTTTTTGCCTAGCTCGATGTCCGAATGGCATCTGGGCCTACCTGAGACCCCGTCCAAATATACCAACAAGTCTTAAATCATAATACGGACTCTCTCGAGACTTCAGAACATCCAGAACAACGTTAAATCTAAAAAATCATACCCCAAAACCTATTGGATCAAACTTAAGAACTTTAAGTTCTTGAATTGGCTTTCAACACGCCGAACCTACCTATACTACTCGGAATGACACCAAATTTTGTGAGAAGGTCATAAATGACATAACGGAACTATTACCGGTCTCAGAATTTCGTTTGGACCTCGAAACACCAAAACACGTTCCCACCTCAATTTGAACTTAAAGAAATTCTTATTTCACTATTTGGCGCCGAAACGCGCCCGGGTCATCCAAAACCCGTTCCGAACACACGTCCAAGTCCGAAATCATCATACGAACCTACTGAAACCTTCGAATCTCGATTACGGGGTCGTTTACTAAAAATATTGACCGAAGTCAAACCTGGCCTTTAAGGCCAACCTTAAGGAACTAAGTGTTCCTATACCACTCCAAACTCCTCCAAATCTTGAACCACCCGTCCCCGCAAGTCATAAATCAGTAAAAGCAGGAAGTCTCGTTTAGGGGTACGGGGTCCTAGAACACAAAACGACCGGTCGGGTCGTTACAAACATAATAACAATTATTTTGTAATTAAAATAAAACCGCAAAGAGGTTGAGAAAACAGTTGAAGTAAAATATGACAACTAGTAGAAATAGTAAGTATAGAAATAATCTGCGGGTTCTAAATTAAAGTCACACAAGGTAAAATGATGTTAGCTCTTTCATTTTTAAAAATACTATCTTACTAACGACTCAGTAAGGCAGGAGGTAATGACTCAACATAATAAATTCACTTTGAGGATCGGTAATTTGCAGAAATAAATAAATAACTCAAGGGTCGAATCAGTATCCAGCTATAACCAATCCTTAAGTGAAATATAAAACTACCAAATGACTTACATAGTCAGAGAGGAATACAAACACATATATTGATGCGGCACACATCCCAATCCCACCAGTCCTCCCTTATTCCTCCTTAACAATTACAATAAAAGTAAATAATATATATATATATACATATATATACCCGATCCCACCAATCCTCCCTTATTTCTCCGTAACAATTACAATAAAAGTAAATAATAAATATATGTTGCGGCGTGCAACCGGATGCCACCATGTATCATTATCAACATAATAATTCACATGTATTACTCTGTATCAATCAACCCTTATTCCTCCTGTTGCGGCGTGCAACCTAATCCCACCGAATAATCATATTCACCCTTATTCCTCCTCATAAATCCTCCCTTATTCCTCATGTTGCGGCGTGCAACCCGGTCCCACCATATAATAATATAAATCACCCAAAATATGTAAGGCACGTGATAAATGCACAGGTATTCACAAAAACTTGGACTCGTAACAAATGAGCACGTAATCATAGAATAACTCAACAGTTAAGCGGTAACAAGATAATAATTAAGGAAATGACAAAAACCAAGGCATATAGAGGCCAAATACCAAATAGGAAGCAAATAAGGACTAACAACATCATATCGAACATGTGAGAGTAATCTAACAAAGAGATACCACATTTTATGACTATTTACTTAAAAGTATAGAAAGAGATTAGGCTATCTAACCGGTCAATACCACATATAAACTGTGTACCCACTTGTCACCTTGCGTACACGACTTTCACATATCAAAATAGCAAAATTGACTCAATCCCTAAGGGGTGGTTTACCCCACACAAAGTTAGACAAGATACTTACCTCAATTCAGCCAAATCAATACACAATTTAGCTTTTCCTTTACCAATTCACCAATGCTCGGCCCAATCTAGCCAAAAACGACTTAAATACATCATATAATGCAAGAGAAAACAAATTCAATTAACAAAGCTATGATACTTATATAATTTGCAAAAAAAGTCAACAAAAGTCAACTCCCCGGGCCCGCACCTCGGAACCCGACAAAATTTACAAAACCCAAACACCCATTCCAATACGAGTTCAACAATACTAAAATTATCAAGTTCTGGTACCAATTTGTCCTTCAAATCATGATTTTTATATTTTGAAAGATTTCATAAATTTTCCCCAAATTCACAACTTAATTCACTAATTAGATGATGAAAATAGCAATGGATTCATGAAATATGATAAGATTCGGGTAGAGAACACTTACCCCAATGATTTGCTTGAAAAACCCACGAAGAATCACCCAAAATCGAGCTCTAGAACTCCAAAAATGGCAAACCCTCGGAATGGAGTACTATTTATTCTGCCCAGATGCTAAAGCATAACGAACATGGAAGGAGACTCGCGTTCGCGAAGAAGGAAAAATGAAGGCTGTCAGGATGAGCTTCGCGAATGCGACAGACGACTCACGAACGCGGAGAGGGAAATTTGATGGTCCAAGGACTGGGCTACGCGAACGCGGGAAATAATATGTGAACGCGAAGGATGGGATGGCATAGCTTCGCAAAAGCGGGAAGAAAGATGCGAACGCGAAGAGGAAGTAATCACCAGTGCCCAACTCCCACTTTCTCCTATGCGAACGCGATTAAACAAACACGAACGTGAAGAAGGGAAAGGGTAGAACTTCGCGAATGCGAGAGGATGAATGCGAACGTGAAGAAGAAATATTCCACCCTCTAAATTAACACTACGCGAACACGAAGGCGAGGACGCGAACGCGATGAAGAAAAATAGGTAGCAGAAAACAGCATATCAATAAAATAGAAGGAAATGGCTCGTAGCCCATACGAAACACACCCGAGGCCTCCGGGACCCCGTCTAAACCTACCAACTAGTTCTCTAACCTAATACGGACTCGCTCGAGGTATCAAATCACATCAAAAAATACTGAAACGACGAATCGCACCATGAATCGAACTATGAACTTCCAAATCTTCCAACTTGGAAAACTCGTGCCGAAACCAACCAAACAACCTGGAACGATGCCAAATTTTGCAGACAAGTCCCAAAAGACATAAGGGAGCTGCGTCAACTCTCGGAATCACATTCTGACACAGATATCCTAAAAGTCAAATTTTGGTCAAATTTCACCGCTTAAGCCTCCAAAAACTAGAATCCTTCTTTCAGTTCGATTCTGAATCATCTGGTAACTGAATCCCACCATGCACGCAGGTCGATATACCCAATGTGAAGCTGCTCAAGGCCGTGTGCCGCCGAACAGAGCTTAAATTCTCAAAACGACCGGTCGGGTCGTTACACTTACCTCACTCCGCGAATAAAGCAATCAATCAACCACGATCTTTCCTTTTGTACAAGCCTCCAAACCAACTAAATCTAGCAATTATTTATCAAATTATTCAAAATAAGCTTTAGAAACTACCCATAATGAAAGAGGTTTAATTTTGATCATTTGTTGAAAAAGTAAACAAATTAAAAGTCACCCCGGCCCGCTTGGAAACTCGAGATTTGAACTAACCCCTAATTACCCATTTACCCCAGAGCTCGATTATGTGATTTGTTTAGCCCGACCTTAATTTGAGTTCTAAATCTCAATTTTGTAAAGTTTCCAATTTCTACCCAAATACCTAATTTCTACCATGAAAATCTTAAATTTGATGTTGAAATATCATGAAAACTAATGGAAAATAGAAAGAAACTGGATTAGAGTTGCTTACCAATGGTTTTGGAAAGAAGAAATCCTTGGAAAATCATCTCTAGAGTGTTTAGGGTTGAGATATGGTGCAAATGAGCTAAGTCCTCTTTTGTCCCTCTTTTACCTAGCATCAGATGTGGCAATTTCCATGTATGGTTCGCAATTGCGAGCATCGCAAATGCGAAACAAAGGTTGCAAATCCGAACCTTTTATCAGAAGTCCAAATATCGCAAATGAGAAAAGCCCACCATTCGCAAATGCGGTCAGTTTCATTGCAATTGCAAAGCTGTCCTAAATTTCCAATAGTCGCAAATGCGACCAAATTGCTCCCAAAAAGGGTCCTAGCCAATTCGCACACACAAACCATTTCCTCGTAAATGTGAGGTCACAAAATCCTAGTCCTTGCTTGGAAATGCGAACTTTTGCTCGCAAAAGCGAGGCTCGCAAATATAAGCCAGACCTCGCAATTGCAAGATCTGTATCAGACACAAGAACTTAACTCTGCACCGACAATCCTCAAACTTTTCAAACTCATCTGAAATGTGTCCGAAACTCACCCGAGCAATTGGGCTCTAAACCACACATGCACATAAGTGTAATAACATCATACGAACTTGCTCACATGATCAAAATACCAAAATAAAATCTAAGACCCCAAATTGAACATCGAAACGAATGAAATTTCAAAGGGAACCTCAAGAACAACTAGAATCACAACTAAGCGTCTGAATCATATCAAACCAATTCCGAATTGCACCAAATTTTGCACACCAAATAGAAAAATGGACTTATACAAAGTCCCAAAATCAAAATCTGAACCCGATGGCACGAAGTCAACCTACGGTCACACCTAGAAAATTTCCAAACTTCCAAATTACTAGCTTTTAGCAAAATGAGTCAAATCACCCTAGGGGCCTCAAATTTCAATTTTGAGCATACTAACGAGCGTAAAACTCACAATTAAATTATGCTCGCTAATCAAAGATAGTATAGTATCATATCTCATCCACAAGGATTGGATTTTCTATCCAAGAGGATCAACAATTGAGATTTATATGACACCTACCATATGTTTGTTTGGGCTAGTGAGTATTTATATGTTGATATGCTTAATGAAGAAAGGTTTAACGGTGTATGGTTTCACGGTAAAATATTGAAATTGTCATGACAAGAATGTGCTTGAAAGTGTGGTGTATTAAAGTGCTTATGAGGGTTATTCATATTTTCATATATATTTATTGTATTGGTAAAAAAGAGTTTCACACTTGCAATAAATCTTGATGACTCGGCAGTCTACGTGGAGCAATGAAGAAACGACAGCTGTACGGGACTCTATGAAGAGGTATGAGGCAAAGAGGCACGGCAAATCACACCCACGGGTTAATTAGCTACGGAAGTCTCACCCTGATTGAGAAGATGAAGAGACATGGTCAAAATGTATCTGGGCAGAACAAACGGCAGATTCAGAGATCTTCAATTAGTGATCCACATGTTACACAACATTCACGCAACAATTACGATTACTTATTGTAACGTTACATTAATGTCATAATTAGTCATTAATGCTCAATCACTGAAAAGGGCAGACGTTATATTAGGAAATTCCCTATATAAGGGAAATATAACCTATAAGGATCATCCGAACTACTATTGTAATACACTTAACTTTTCGTGCATCTCATTGATTTTTCTTTATTTAATTACTTACAATAATCAGTCTTGCCTTGGTTATCAGAAACCCGTGTTCATCCTAAAAATAGCTTTGGTCAAAGGATCTAATTCTTTGGTTAAACAAATTGGTTCCGTTACCGAGAATCTGATAATCTTTGTTTGCTTTTCAAGCGATATCCTCTGAACTATGTCGAACTCCAACGACAACAACCAGTAAAGGAATGGAACCCCAGTTCCATCACCTTCAGGAACCCCACGTAGTTCAAGGGAACAATCCCCAGAAAGATCCAATAACAACAGCGATAAATTGATCAAACGGTAGAACAAGATCGGGTAAAGCAAATGATTGCAGAGTAAGTGTGTTTAACCAAAGAATTAGACCCTTTTACTAAAGCTTATTTTTCAAATGAGTACGGGTTACTCATAATCAAGGTAATGGAGAAGAATGAATAATAGACAATATTGCAGAAATATAGAAAATCAAAGTTAATTGTATTCGAGAATCAGATACCTTTACAAGCTGTATTCCCCTCCCTTATATAGGAGATTCTTATAACGTACGACTCTTGATATGATTACTCATTAATGACTAATTATGACATTAATGAGGCGTTACAAAGGATAGTCGGTAATTGGGGTTCGATTACATAACATTCGAGTAATCAATTGTGTGTCTTTGAATCTGCCCGTAGCTTTGTCTAGATTCATTCTGACCGTGACTCTCTCCCGTTTTGATCAAGTTGAGTTTCCCGTGGCTGATAAGTTCGTGGGTTTACTGAATCGTGCCTCTTTGTACCATACCTCTTCAAATAATCACATCCAGCTGTCGCGTTTTCCTGTGTCCACGTGACTAGCTGAGTTGTCAAAAGCTGGCTAACGTGTGAAACTCTTTTTTACCAATACAGATAGTCCCCCCACTTACCATATATTTAACGATTAATATTTGGTAAGTGGATATTCATTTATGGCGGGAATATTTTGGCGCCGCTTTTCCTTGAATCACTGTATCCTTCTCTGCACCATAGGCGTCGTTTGTCACTTCTATTTAATGCTCATACCACGTGTCCTTTTCGGATTGGTTCTGCATTTACTCGGCACCTTTTAGGGATTTTTGTGGTTGTTCCAGTCCCTAAGTGACATCTTCAATTATGACTTTTCATCATTATTTTCCTTTTTCTTCATGTTTGACGGTTGTCTTCAAGTATAAATACATTTCTTCTTTTCTTTGCTTCCACGAAACTCTTTTCTAACTTTGTCTTTTGTAAAGAACTTTCTTATTTGCCTTTGTAAACATGTCTTCTTCAAACCAACCTCAAAAAGTAATAGATATTGAAAGTTTAACGCCATCTTCTGCTCCGACTAGGAGTCGGATGGGTGGTAGACTTAGAAGTCTAGGATCCACTCCTTCTAGGGGCTCCTCTTCTTCTCAGATAGTTCCTTCTCCTTCCACTAGATCTCTAGTTTCTCCGAGGTTTAGGGTTTCTCGGTCTTTGTCTAGAGGTAGAGGTGAATGCCTTTGTGAACCAAGAGTCGATGAAATTGTCCCTG
The DNA here is from genome assembly GCA_005239505.1 of Nicotiana paniculata. NCBI lineage: Eukaryota > Viridiplantae > Streptophyta > Magnoliopsida > Solanales > Solanaceae > Nicotiana > Nicotiana paniculata. Next base: position 8,369 of record ML325984.1, on the reverse strand, counting down.
CTGAGTTTGTTTTTGCTAGGGATAGTCAAGTCCTTGTAGACCAATCTTCTTCTCTTGATAGTGTCGAAAGATATCCAACCCTTATAACTGAGGGTCAGATTTCCCTTGTTCGTAGGGAGTGCTTTTGGAGGTATGACTTTCCTGTCTATATTCCAAATAGTAATCAAAGAATAATGTCTTACAAGACGAGATATTCTTTTGTTTATACGTATCCTTTCACTTTAGGGTTTAGACCGCCCATTAACCCAGTTATAATTGAATTTTGCCATTTTTTCAATATCTGGTTAGGACAAGTTGGCCCGCTTGTGTCGCGAGTTGTCGCATGTATTAGGAGCTTGGCTTCTTTAGCCTCGGTTCCTTTTACCTTCAACCATCTTATTCACCTCTACTCTCCTACCTTATTTCATAAAGGGGTTTTTACTCTTACTGCTAGAAGCAAAAGAGTGTTGGTAACCCCTGGAGACAATAAGGATAGGGGTTGGTACCTCCGGTATGTTGTTGTACCCATTGTTGGTTTAGTGGGTGAAGAAAATCTTCCCTTCCCTGAGAAGTGGAATCACGCACGTGAGTATGCTTTAGCTCACATTTACTTTTTCTTATTTTGACTTGAGATGTTTTATTAACATCGTATCTGTTTTTTCTTCTCTCAGCAATCATGAATACTGTTGAGAATGTCTCCGATATTCGTGATTGGGTAGAAAAATTATTGTTTGTTGCTCCTTCAGAAGAGAGATCTTGGAAGTACCTCGCTGGGAGGTACGGTTGGCAAGTAAAGACCCACGGTAAGTGAAGCTCTTGTTCTTTGTTGTTTCCTTACTCGAGTCTTTTTCTTTTTGTCGTTTAACTTTTTTCCCTTTTAATAGAGTTCTCTACTCGTGGGGTGTCTGCTTCATCTATCCCGAAGATGTCCTTGGCTCAGGCCCAGGAAATTATTGTTGGTTCATCTTCCTCGAAGAGGAATATTAGTGAGTCTCATTCAGTAGAAGAAGAAGAAGAAGAAGAAGAGGGTGCTTTAGTGAACAGGCCACCAAGAAGGCGAGTGGTTTTAGATGATGAGCTTACAGCCTTAACCTTGCCTTCCGTGTCTGTGGTTGAGCCCCCTGTCCTTGATGATGTTTCACATTCCCCTATTCATGAGGGTGTTGATCTTGCTCCTGACGATGTCCATTTGGCTGCTGTCTTTCCTGCTTCTTTGAGAGAGGCTGTCTCATCTGTTCCTTTGGATATTTCGGTTGCTTCTCTTGTAACTTCCTCTACTCTTCAACCCTCCGTGCCTGCTTCTTTGCCTGTGGCTTCTCCAGCTCCTCAAACTTCCGTGCATGTTGTTGTTTCATCTCTGCCTGCTTCCATGCCTTCCGTTAGGGAAGTAGGGTCTTACAGTAGAGAGATGCGTCAAGTGGTAATAGAGGTTCCAACTAAGGGGAATCTTTTCAAGAAAACGGGTGAGACCGAAGTGTGGCTCAAGCCCTTGATAGGTCCCTCTAAGAAAGAAAAGCTAGCCAGCCACGGTGCTCTTACATGGGCCAATGCGGTCGTGCATAGTTCTTTGAAGGTATGATGCAAGTTATCCTCTTTCACTCTCGTATATGAAATTTACCATATCTGACTGGTTTATTTCTTGTAGATTAACCTTATAGGCATGGAGCTTATGAAGAGGATTTCAAACACGGACCAAGAGACAAAAGAGTTGCAGGCCGATGTTGATAATTGGAGAGCACAGTATGATAGCCTAATGATTGACATAGATGCTTTAGAAGAGGAAAGGAGTACCTTGAAGCGGCAGATGAGACTCATGGCAGCAGAACTGGCAGTAGAGAGGGCTTCTTGCAGTCAGGCTGATAAAGATAAGAGTATTCTGGAGTCTTCGCTCGCGGATCAGCTGTCCCGTGCCTCAGAGGAGATTAGAGACTTGAAGAACTTGTTGGGGAAGAAGGAGGAATACTCAGGAGAGCTCGTGCAATCACTCACTCGTACTCAAGAAGTCCTTCGTAGGGATTTAGACAAAGCTCAAACTTTAGAGAAGTCGATTGTACCATTAAGGGCCGCCCATGAAGCTGCGGAAGCGGAGAAGGACGGACTGAGAGCTGAGCTTCAAGTATGGGCAAAGGATTATGAAGATTTGGAAGAGGTGGCTGTTGTCGATGTGAGCTGGGCGTATATGAATTCTCGCCTTGACACATTGATGGAAATGAGTCAAGAGGGTTTTGACCTTTGTGCTGAAATAGCCAAAACTAAGGAAGCCATGGAGAACTCTCAACAAGGTCATAACCTCTCTTCACCTAATGGTGAGATTCCAGCCGCTCATGCCTCTTCATCCCCAGTTGCTCCCGCTCCTTCTTCCACTGAAGTCAACCCCTCTCTTGAAAAGATTTAGTTGGTTTATACATTTTTTTTCTTTTTATCAATTGGTGGTTACCCCCAGTCCCATCGAGAATAAATTTGGATTTCCTTTAAGTCCCCAAATGACAACTTAGGGGCACCACAATGTATATAAAAAATTTATACGGCTAAGTATAAGTTAATACTTAGTTTTAGCCGTTTTAATATATAAATGTTAGTTCGACTTTTGTTGAGTTTCTGTTTCACTCTTTAAGTCTTTTGCATGCTTCATTTTTCGAGGTTTTAGTTTTACCTTCGAGTTTTGCATGTGGAATGCTTTAGACTACTCGTACCTTTTTTATAATAGGCACGGTGTCATATTAAATGTGTGCCTTTTTTTAATAGGCATAATTTATGGAAGAGGGCCCTTTATAATTGACATGAAGAAGACGTCTCAACTTCATGATAATGCAATAGAGTGATAGAAATTTTACACATGTTTAAGAATATTTCCATGGAAAGTTTTTCTTGTTTGAACTTCCATGACATTTTACATGTGTTTGATTATCGTCTAAAACTCATGCTTGCAACTGTTTTTTGTTTAACAGATTTGAGATACTCTTGTATTTCGTAACTGTTTTTCATAGGTAACAGTTTTTCGACATTAATATAAGGAAACAACTATTTTTTATTAGTAACAGTTTTTGTAAAGATTGGGGGTTTTACCCGTAACTGTTTTGGAAACAGTTTTCTAATAAGTGCGAGGGAAATGTTTTCTTATTCGTAACTGTTTTTATTTGATAACAGTTTCTTGAACAAATACAAGAATTTAGATCTTTTCATCTATAACTGTATAATTTGAGAACAGTTCTTTTAATGAGTGCATTGATGATGATCTTTTACCCTTAACTATTTTTGTTACAACAGCTTTGAATAAGTATAAAGATATACATTTCTTTCTCGTAACTAATATTTTGCCTTTCAACCTGAATATGTTCGAAGGTTTTTGCTTTTTGCATTAGGCTTTGTATTTGGATGGCTCATTTCTTTCGATTCTGCTCGTGTCACTTGTCTTGTTGGGTAGACAGGTCTTCAGGCTTGAGCTTTTGACTTTCAGATAGTCTTCTTTGCTTCGTCTTAGCCTTCCATGCTGTATTGTCCCCCAAGTGTTTGATCTTTGAAGAATGAAATCTCGAGCACTTGATTATTCCTTCCTTGTGGTCCTTTTCCTGAAAAGGAAAAACATTCCGGACTCGAAGGTATATAGTTTTTTAGATGATGACTGCTTAACCCTTTTAAAACGTCCATTAGAAATTTTAACCCTAGACCGGGAATTGTATTATTTCCTCGCGTCTTTGTAGGTCTAATATCATCATCTGGTGATGGGTTAGCTTTGTGCCTATCATCTAAAAAAGTTAGTAAAATTTTTAAATGTTCAAAATAAAATCGAACGTGTGATACCTGACAGGGTG
>MDKI01062856.1:0-18101 GCA_005239505.1 Nicotiana paniculata | reverse complement strand
CTGGTATGTTCTAATTCAGATTTCAGTTCTCAAACCAACATGTTTCTATTACTGTTGTAATTCGGTGTGTTTCTAATTTGGTTTTACTTATTATTTTGTTGTTCAACATGTAACTAGGATTCTGAACTCTATTCACATGTTAAGTTAGGCTTTACTTGTCAATGACCAACATGTTTCTGTATACTTAACACTTGTTTCTTATGTGAATCCCCATGCCTATGATTGGTACATTAGTGATCAGTCTTAGTTGTTTGGTGTTGATATGTTAATCTAATCCAGTACTTTATTGTACCCCTGATCCTCTGAACCCTTAGGAGCTTCTGATTGCATGCCTATATGTGTTTCTGCCTGCTACACGTTTGCCCTCATATGCTTTGTATTTGTCCCTCAAATCCCATTACCCATGCTTGTGATTGTTGGACTATTCCTGGTCCTTTGTGTGATGTTGAACTTCTATTCCAATCAAATTTCCTCTTCAAAACTATTTTCTTACTTACCCTTTTTTTTCAAAACTATTTTCTTACTGAACCTTTTAAAAAAAAACTATGTCAAGCACTTCCACATATACTCTTAGAAGTCTAGGTTCTGCCCCCTCCGTGTGAGCATTTCCTTGGGACCCTTGAGCTTGCTCGGAACTTTGACACACAAAGGCTGGCCATGCCACACTGCACTTACTCTATCTTGGCTATGAAATCCTGGTGTGAGCACTGCCCGGGATCCCTTGAGGTCCTTAGGGAACTTTAACACACCCGGATTGTGAAAAGGCTATGAAACATTACCTGGCATTGAGGACCTGGAGACTTGAGTCTATTCTGTAGGCTCCCTATAGTTAACTTCTTATTTTTCTTCTATTTCAGTTGTGTAATTCATATTCAATGGTCTGTAATAATTAATTGTAAACAATTCTGGGGTCGGATAGTGAAAATGGGTGGGTGCTATGCATGTTGTAGTATAATTAAGGGTAGAGACGATGTTTCTAGGTTTATTTTCTCCATGTGAAATTGCAGCCATGTTTAGGTACAACATGCCATGCATTAGATATCATGCTACTTAAGATCTACGTGTATTCAACATCTCATCTACGCTTAGAAATCCTGCCTATAGGATAAATAATAAAATAATTTGCTATTACGTGATTCTGCCCATGTTCTGAAACTTCACTAGAAGTATTGTCCTAGGATAAATAAACTGCAATCATGTCTCATCATGCTATACACGTAGAGATCTTGTTCTAGGTAAACAACGATTAAAATCTGTCACCTATGCTATTCCTGAAACTGTGCATAATGTTGTGATTCTATGTGCATTTAGAAATCATGTTTAAGTTATTATGCATCATGTTGCATTAGATATCATGCTATAGGATCGTATCTATTTAACTACACTTAGTCTAAATACAGATATCTAAAACAGTCCCCTATTCTAAGAAACTGGTAATTAGTCCTTGCACATCTTCAACACCTAGAATTGCATGTTATTAGCTATAAATAAGCTGGAGTCATTAACAAATCTGAATAATTGTTGCATGTTATCCTACACCTAGGCGAGCCTTAGTTAATTAACTTAAAAATAAAATCAGAACTGTCTTTGTGATCATGTTTAACTGCCAGCATGCTTACAACCAGTAGGCAAGCCTGATTAAGACTTCCTCTCTGAGTTATGCAATAAATCTGTCTTTGTGTTATCACCTAGATACCATGATCTAGGATTCTAAATTAATAGGGACCTTAGTTATGTATGAGACATGTTGTTTATGTGTACTGTGTGTGGAGGAATACTTGAGCCTTTATCTGCTTTCTATGCTTTCCTTTATCAGCAGTCCTACTTGTTTTGTTATCTGTCGCCCTAGAATTTTTACCTTTAAAACCTGAGGGTATGCCTAGAACCTCCCTTTAGGATAAGAGTCTTAATTTCCTCCGGGATTCATAGGAAGGGACGGGTAACAACATGCAATAAAGGTCGAGGCCAACACTCATTTTTAATAACCTTACAGGGTGGGAAGGGTAAAATATGGATATGATGACCGGTGCGCTAATATCACATGTAGCCCCTCTTCGAGGAGTGATTACCAGGTATTTCATTTATTTGATCCATATTATTATAAACATAGGACACCTTTTATATGCTTAGCTCGTAATCCTTTTCAAAGTCTACCTTTTTGCTATTTTCAAACATCCGCGTGCTTAAGTCTTAAATCCCCTCTTATTTGAGCCTTTACTTGTTATTTTCTAATTGTACAAATTCACAAAACCATTTGGCCGGGAACCTCACTTGTGGATCCTGAGAGGTTCCTAACACCTTCCCCTTAGGATAATTTCAATCCCTTACCAAATCTCTGGTTAATAACGTAGTTGTAACTGAACCCCTTAGGTTCCCTAACGCATCGTTAAAATCGTTAGGTGGCGACTCTTCAAAATATGTAAACCCCTTTCCCAAAAGGAATGAGTTTTCCCAACCAATGTCATAAACATGATTCCGCAAGGAAAAAGGGGGCGCGACAAAGGATAGCATGACGATAAAAAAGGCAAAAACTTCAGTTAAGGTACATAAGAGTTTAATCGGCAATAAGGTTAGAACATGAAGCAGTTAATTCCAATTAAGACACGTAAGGGTGAATTTAGTAAATGGGGGAATTAACATGACAAACAATTTCATATCTAATGAATATAGTATCAACTCGAGCACGTACTCGTCACCTCGTGTACACGGCCTTCGCATGACATAATTAGCACGAATGACTCAAATCCTAAGGTTAGTTCCCCAATACAAAGTTATATAAGATACTTACCTTAAAGAATCTAGTCTGATACTCTAAATGACCTGCTCGAGTGAAACGACCTCTGGATGGATCAAATCTAGCCAAAAACAACTTCAATTCATAAATTAAACTTAAAATCTCCCAATGGATTCATGAAAGGAGAACACTTACCCCAATGAGTTGCTTGAAAAACCCACAAAAAATCTCCCAAAACCGAAGTCTACAACTTAAAATATGTTAAAAATATCAAACCCTCGACATATATGTGTTCTTCCCAGCTCTCTTTGCATTTGCGAATGGAAAAGCCGCACCCGCGGCCTCACATTTGTGAGAAAAAGTTCGCATTGAGAACTCAACTTACCTGGCCAGGATCCGCATATGCGGAAATACAGTTCCACCAGCAACATCACAGAAGCGCCAAAAGAACTGCAGGAGCGAACAACTTCACATATTCGATCATTGGGAGACAAAAGCGATCATTGAATCTGCATGCCAATCTCTGCAGAAGCTCTCTCCCTCCTAGGCCACTTTGATCACAGATGTGACCAAGCTCACGTAGAAGTAGAGCTGCACATGCGTTCCAAAAATGTCGCAGGTGCGAATCACCAGAACTAGACCTATCTCAAAATATGAAAATGTTTCGAAGCTCGTCCAAAACACACCTGGCACCCCCGGGTTCCCGTCCAAGAATACCAAAAAGTTCCATAACATAACGCGGACCTAATCGAGGCCTCAAATCACATCAAACAACATCGAAACTATGAATCGCACCTCGAATTGAGCTCATGAACTTTCAAATCTTCCAACTTCCAAAACTCGTGCCGAAACATGTCAAATCGACATGGAATGACATCAAATTTTGCATGCAAGTTCCAATTGACATAATGGAGCTAATCTAACTCTTGGAATCATAATCCAAGCTCAATATCAACAAATTCAATTCTCGGTCAAACCTCTTAACCTTCCAAAATTTCAACTTTCCAAATTTCGCCAATTAACACCAAAATGTTCTACAGACCTCTAAATCAACATCTGAACACGCTCCTAAGACCAAAATTACCCCATGGATATGTTGGAATAATCAAAATTCCATTTTAAAGTTGTCTACATAAAAGTCAAAACTCCAGTCGACTCTACCACTTAAGCTTCTGAAAAAAAAATCTTCTTCCAAATTGACCCCGAATCATCCAAAAACCGAACTCGACCACACACGCAATTCATAACACATAATAGGAAGTTTCTCGAGACTTTAAGCCACTGAATGGAATGCTAATTCTCAAAATAACTGGTCGGGTCATTACAATAAGTATTCACTCCCTAGGTCTGTTGTCTCCAACACCTAGATCAGCACAAAATGTGCAGAAGTACAGTATGAGTACACCACAATCAATATCTAGTAAGTATCACGACTTACCTTGGTGAAGTTATGACGAGGTTCAAGTCATATTATACTCACAAGTCGAATAACCTGTGCAATATATCAATAACTGACAACAGAATATGTAACAAAAAACAATATCAACGACCTCGTTAAAATATGTGATAACAACTCGACATAGAAAAATCCATCTTTGGAAACATATCATCAAATAGAAGTGGAGGCATATGATAGCATGTCAAATTCAACTAACATCTCATTAAAATATATGACAGAGCTTTAAGAAAACATGTATATAATCGAAATATCATCCCTGCTTCGTCACATGAATATCATCAAGAGAAATCGCCCGAAAATCATCACATATCATCATTAATAATACCGCCTTCACTTTGTCGTATATGCAAATAACAATAAATGCCATCCTTATTTCGCCACATGCGCATATCACCACCCCTATTTTTCCACATAGACAACCTACAAAAATGCCACCCTTATTTAGCTTTATGCGTACAACGATAATCACAATCGCACAACAAAGACCTAGTGCCAACACACAATCAATCCGCCTAATATGTCCTGATGTGCCATAATTATCACAAAATAATAATTCTAGATTTAGCTTATAATTTAACAATAATGTGCATAAGGACATGACAATAATAAAATACGGATGGGTGTTCAACATATAAAGCATGAATACGGCTGAATCAATTGTAGTGATCATATTCAAGTGGTCACAAAATGATTAAGCATGTTTCATATAAAGCACGTCCTCAAATTAAGACATATTAATAGCCTAAGGCCTAATTCGGTCATAATCCACATATAACACTTTTGTACACGCTCGTCACCTCGTGTAAATGTCATTGTTCACATAACACGAATAAATAATTAAGGACAAATCCGAAGGGGTATTTTTTCCACACAAGTTTAGGCAAGATACTTACCTCAAACAAGCCAAATCAATACTCTAAAAATTCCTTCCCATGCGAAACGACCTCTAAATGGCTCAAATCTAGCCAAAAAACAACTCAATAACATCAAATAAAGTGGTAGGAATTAATACCAAGTAATAAAGCTCCAATATTTATCAACTAGCAAAAATCAACCAAAAATTCAACTAGGGCACACTTCCCGAAATTTAACAATAGTCACAAATCCCGACTACCCGTCAAATACGAGTCCAAATATACAAGTTTCATCCAAAACTGACTCACATCAGGGTTCAAAGCTCCATTTTTTCACTTTAGAAAAGTTTTATCAAAAACTCCAATTTCTCTCTTGGATTCATCAATCAAATGCCAAAATCAAAGAGAGAATCATGAATAATAATCAATTATGAATTAAGTACACTTACCCAATTTAATGGTGAAAAACTCCTAAAACATCGATCCAATCCGAGCTCTCAATCTCAAAATGTGATAAAATAAGCCAAACCTATGATTAAAATAATACTGCCAATGATTCCACTTTTACATAATAAATGCTTACTTTTGCGAAAAAATGACTCGCATCTGCTAGTTCACTAACTCTCTGACCCTCTGCTCCTAAGAATCACACTCGCTTCTGTGGAGCCGCTTCTGTGTACCGACAAACGCACATATGCCCAAAGCTCCACACTTGCAGACACTGATGCCTTCTTCCTTCCTTCGCATCTGCGACCTCTTGTTCATAGATGTAGACTCGCACCTGCGCAATATACCTCGCAGGTGCGAAACACCAGTTATAGAACTACCAAACAAGATCGAAGTGATCTGAAACTCATCGGAAACACATCCACGCCTTCTGGGCCCCATTCAATTATACCAACCAGTTTTAAAATATAACACCGACCTACTCAAGGTCTTAAATCATACAAAGTAATATCAAAACTACAAATCGCACCTTAATTAAAGCTTAATAAACTAATCAACTTTTCAACTTCTAAAACTAATGTGGAACCACGTCTAATCAACTCAGAATGACCTCAAATTTTGCACACAAGCCCCAAATGGCATAATGAACCTATAAACTCCCGGAACAATAATACTAAAATGATAATATCAAAGTCAACTCCCTATCAAACCTATGAACCTTCCAAGCCTTCTCCAACTATTGACATTTAGAGCCAAATCAACCTAGGAACCTGTAATGACCCAGTCGGTCGTTTTAAGAGTTAGCGCCCCGATCCCCTAATAGCTGCTTCTCATATGTATATGTATGTTATTAAAACTTGTCGGAGTATTGAGTGGTAAAATTCAGAGTGATTTTGGACACATAGTCCTTAAATGTGGATTTTAGCCTTTGAAATCAGGCTGTAGCTAGAGCTGTGTGAAAATGGATCCGGAATGGAATTCCATTGACTCTGTTAGCTCTGTTGGGTGATTCTGGGGTTAGGAGCGTGTTCGGAATGTGTTTTCAAGGTCGGATGTAGATTTAGGCTTGAATTGGCGAAAGTTAGAATTCCGGTGACTTCAGTCGATAGGTGAAATTTTGATATTGAACTCGGAATGGAATTCTGAAAGTGACAGTAGGTCCGTAATGTCATTTATGACCTGTGTGAAAAATTTAAGGTCATTCGAACGAGTTTTGACGTGTTTCGGCATCAAATGTGACTTTTGAAAATTTCATAAGTTCTAGGCTTGAATCCATGCATATTCATGTTTTGATGTTATGATATGTGTTTTGAAGGATCAACTAAGTTTAAATGAAGTATTAGGAATGGTTGGTAATTTTGGTTGAGGTCCCTGTGGTCTCGGGGGTGTTTTGGAGGCTCAACGGGTGATTTTGGAACTTGGAACACAGCTGAACCATTGTTGGTTCTGGTGTTCCGCACCTACGGAGTGGGTACCGCAGGTGCGGTCGTGCAGGTGCGGAGTTGGGGTTCGCAGATGTGGAATTTAGGCAGGGGCTGCCAGTGGTCACAGGTGCGGTCTCTGTGCGGCCAAGTGACGCAGGTGCGGGCCCAGCCCTATTAAGTTACTTTCCGCACTTGCGATGGATTTTCCGTAGGTGCGGTCCAAGAGTCGCAAGTGCGGTATCCCTGGGCTGTTTATACAAAATTCCGAGGGTTTGAAATTCACAACTCAAAAAATGATTTAGAGCTCGGGTTCTGGCGATTTTCAGTGGGTTTCAAAGAGGAGATTCATAGGTAACGTTTCCTACCCTTAATTCACTTGTATACCATTAATCTCTATCAATTTCCTCAATATAATCAATGAATTTGGATGAAAAACCATGAAATTGGGATGAAACTTCCCCAAGTAGAAATCTGAGGATTTAGGGAGATTTAGACGTCGGATTTTGATGATTCTTGTTCGAGTGAGTTCGTGAATGAATGGGTGTTCGGAATTTCTAAATTTTATCTGTTTATGAGACGCGGTCCCGGGGGACATTTTGGGAGAATTTCCTAATTTCACGTATTAGCTTCGAACTTATTAGTTAATTTGTTTCCTTGAAATGATATTTACACTATGCAATCAAATTGACTAGATTTGGGCCACTCGGAGTTGGATACTCGTGGAAAGAGCGTGGCATTGAGTTGATTAGCGCAGTCAAGGTAAGTGGCTTGCCTAAATTTGTGTTGGGGACTTCCCCGTAGGCATTTTATACTGATTTTATTACGTGGACGCCGTGTACGTGAAGTGACGAGTGCGTACACGGGTCATTGTTGCTAAAATTCCACTTTTCCTTCCATGGCATCACTCATTTTCATTCCTATGTTACTGTTTCCTGTCTTAACTGTGTAGTTAGTTTAAGAATAAGCATGCCTACCTGTCCTTACTTGATTTCCTCTTATTTGCTACTAGTTGCACCATGCTTAGGTAGTTATACCTTATTCTTGCCTGTTGTTTTTCCTGAACTGTTTAATTAAGCCGTATCCGACATACTTCTGCGTTGCATATTTAAACTGGGACTACGGACCGAGATCCGAGAGCTTTCCCGCTGTACTGCATTGCATATTGAAATTGGGACTACGGACGGAGATCCGGGAGCTTCCCCCGTGTACTACATTGCATATTTGAATTGGGACTATGGACGAAGATCCGGAAGCTTTTCCCCTGTACCGCATTGCATATTTAAATTGGGACTACAGACTGAGATCCGAGAGCTTTCCCCTTGTACTGCATTGCATAATCATTGTTGAGATATATGTTGTGCTGAGCCGAGGGCTCTCTTTCTGTTATTAATTCTTCCAGTTTCCATTAATCATATTTATCATTGCTTATCTATATTTCACTGTTTAAATTTATAACTGACTTGTTTTAGGACTCAATAGAGCCTCAACCTGACCTCGTCACTACTTGACTGGGGTTAGGCTTGGCACTTACTGAGTACCGAATATGGAGTATTCACGCCCTTTCCTGAGCATGTTTTTCCCATGTGCAGATCCAGGTACCAGCACACAACAGTGTGGCTAGGAGTACCCTAGTAGCTGTCAGGACACTGTGAGGTAAATTCTGCCGCGTCCGCAGAATCTCATGAGTCCCCTTCCACTCCAGTATAGATATAAGAGATATATAGATACATTTTCCTTATTCCTTTGTATATAGCTACAATAGTTTAGAGTTTCTGACTTTGTGACGTTCTGGGTTTTCGGAAAGTAAAAGCTGTAAATGTCGAGCGGCAAAAAAATCTATAGTATTGCTTCTTCTTTACTGTTTCTATTATTGTTTTGTCTTATTTTCCGCAAATTTTAGGCTTACCTAGTCGTAGAGACTAGGTGCCATCACGAGATCGTTCAAAGGGTAATTCGGGTCATGACAAGTTGGTATCAGAGCGTCTAGGTTCATAGGAGTCACAAGTCACAAGTCGGTTTATTAGAGTCTTGTAACTGTTAAGAACAATCAGATTCTTTGGAATTCCTTATCGTGCTAATTACTGTCATTAAATTCTTAAACTCTATTATATTCCTGCTTTCAGATGGTTCGTACCCGTACGGGACATACTGATGACCAGGCACCCGAGCCCCCAGGCAGAGCCATAAGAGGTAGGGGCCGGGGTAGAGGACGAGCACGCGGTGCAGCCCGAGCACCGGCTAGAGCAGAGGCAAAGGCAGAGGAAGAGGAGCCCCCAGCAGCCACAGTTGGAAGGGCACAGGAGGTCCCTACTATTACTCCAGCCCTCCAGGAGACATTGGCTCAGTTCTTGAGTGCCTTCAGTACTCTGCCTTAGGAAGGACTACTTCTGATAGCTCCAGCTACATCCCAGGCCAGGGGAGGGACACAGACTCCCGCAACCCATACTCCTGAGCAGAGGGTTCATATTGGGCAGGTTCCAGAGTACATTCCTATGCCCCCAGCAGCTCCAGATCAGTATGAGGCTAGGGTAGCTGTACCTGAGGCAGAGCAGCTCCGACTTGAGAGGTACAAGAAGTACCACCCACTTGAGTTCAGTGGATTAACTTCAGATGACTCTCTGGGTTTTCTTGAGGAGTGTCATCGCATTATCCGCACTATGGGTATCGTGGAGATGAGTGGGGTTCCTTTCACTGCTTTCTAGCTGAGGGAAGCAACTTATCAGTGGTGGCGTGCTTTTGAGCTGAGTAGTCCGGACGAGGCAGCCTCACTTACTTGGGCTCAGTTCTCCGAGATATTTTTACTTGATTTTGTCCCTCAGAGCCTCAGGGATGCTTGGCGTGTGGAGTTTGAGAAGCTACACCAGGATACCATGACTGTGTCAGAGTATGCAGTCCGTTACAACGATTTGGCTCATCATGCACCAGCTTTGGTTGTCACTGGGAAAAAGAGAGTTCGACGCTTTATTGAGGGACTCCACCCTACTATTCGGACCAGCATGGCCAGAGAGCTAGAGACAGATATCACTTACTAGCAGGCCGTTAGTATTTCTCAGAGGATTGAGAGTAAGTTAGCCCGGGACAGGGAGGAGAGAGAGGACAAGAGTTCTTGAGAGACTGGTCATTTTTTGGGAGTTCGTGCACCAGCTGCACGCTATGGTAAGGATTTTTTGAGTCGCCTCATTCATTCAGCCCTTCCAGCAGCCAATGGTATTCCAGCTCCTCCTAGACCTCAGGAGCCTTATTATGTACCACTAGCATCTCATGTGCCTCCTGCTCGAGGTGCTATCACTGGCCAGTCCAGCAGGCTAGTTCAGAGTCAGCAGCAGCCGCCATATGGTGTTCCCTGTGAGATATTTACGGATCACTGGAGTTTGCAGCACATATTCAGGCAGAAGGATCTCAATTTGCGCCAGCGTAGGTGGTTGGAGTTGCTAAAGGACTATGAAATCACTATAGTATACCATCCGGGAAAGGCCAATGTAGTGGCCGACGCCTTGAGTCGCCAGGCGGAGAGTTTGGGGAGTTTGACATATCTTCATACAGCTGAGAGGCCTCTAGCCTTAGATGTTCAGTCCTTAGCCAGTCAGTTCGTGATATTGAATCTTTCTGAGCCTTGCCGGGTGTTAGCTTGTGTGGTTGCTCGGTCTTCTATTTATGACCGCATCAGAGAGCGCAAGTATGATGATCCCCACCTTCTGGTTCTTCAGGACAGGGTTCGGCGGGATGATGCCAGGAACGTGACTATAGGTGATGATGGTGTGATGATGATGCAGGGTCGTATCTGTGTGCCAAATTTGGATGGGCTTTGGGAGTTGATTCTTGAGAAGGCCCATAGTTCGCAGTATTCCATCCATCCGGGTACCGCGAAGATGTACCAGGATATGAGACAACACTATTGGTGGCGAAGGATGAAGAAGGATATAGTGGAGTTTGTAGCCAAATGTCTCAACTGTCAGCAAGTCAAATGTGAGCATCAGAGGACGGGAGGGTTACTTCAGCAGATTGAGATTCCAGAGTGGAAGTGAGAGTGGATCACCATGGACTTTGTGGTTGGACTTCCTCGTACTTTGAGGAATCATGATGCTATTTGGGTGATTGTGGATCGGCTGACCAAATCAGCCCATTTTATTCCATTGCTGACTATATATTCATCTGAGAGGTTGGCTTAGATCTATATCAGAGAGATTGTCTGCCTCCACAGTATCCCGGTATCTATCATTCCAGACAGAGGTACACAGTTCACTTTACGGTACTAGAGAGCCGTTCAGCAAGAGTTAGGCATCAGGGTAGAGTTGAGTACAACTTTTCACCCTCAGACGGACAGGTAGTTCGAGCGCACGATTCAGTTTCTCGAGGATATGCTCCGTGCCTGTGTGATAGATTTTGGAGGGTCATGGGATCGATACTTGCCTTTTGTAGAGTTTTCTTATAATAACATCTACCAGTCCAACATTCAGATGGCGCCGTATGAGGCTTTGTATGTTAGACGGTGTAGGTCTCCAGTGGGATAGTTTGAGCCGGGCGAGGCCCGATTGTTGGGTACAGACTTGGTTCAGGATGACATAAACAAGGTGAAGGTGATTCAGGAGAGACTTCACACAGCTCAATCCATCCAGAAGAGTTATGCGGACCGGAAGGTTCGTGACTTGGCATTTTTGGTTGGTGATCGTGTTTTGCTTCGGGTATCACCTATGAAGGGTGTCATGAGATTCAAGAAGAAGGGTAAGCTGAGTCCGAGGTTCATTGGCCCTTTGAAGGTGTTGCAGTGGGTTGGGGAGGTCGCTTATGAGTTGTCTTTGCCTCCCAACCTAGCAGGAGTTCATACGGTATTCCACGTTTCCATGCTACGGAAGTATCACGGTGATCCGACTCATATTTTGGATTTCAGCTCAGTCCAGTTGGACAAAGATCTATCATATGTTGAGGAGCCTGTAGCTATATTGGACAAACATGTTAGAAGGCTCAGGTCGAAGAATATTGCCTTAGTCAAGGTTCAGTGGAGGGGTCATCCGGTCGAGGAGGCAACTTGGGAGACCGAGCAGGATATGCGGAGTCAGTACCCTCATCTTTTCATAGCTTCAGGTATGTCTCTATACTCATTCGAGGACGAACAATTTTCTTAAGAGGGGGAGAATGTAACGACCCGGTCGGTCGTTTTGAGAGTTAGCGCCCCGATCCCCTAATAACTGCTTCTCCCATGTCTACTTATGTTATTGAAACTTGTCGGAGTATTGAGTGGTAAAATTCGGAGTGATTTTGGATACATAGTCCTTAAATGTGGATTTTAGCCTTCGAAATCAGGTCGTAGCTTGAGCTGTGTGAAGACGGATCCGGAATGGAATTTCGTCAATTCCGTTAGCTCCGTTGGGTGATTCCGTGGTTAGGAGCGTTCAAAATGTGTTTTTGAGATCGGTTGTAGATTTTGGCTTGAGTTGGCGAAAGTTAGAATTTCAGCGATTTTGGCCGATAGGTGAAATTTTGATATCGGACTCGGAATGGAATTCTGAAAGTGACAGAAGGTCCGTAATGTCATTTATGACCTGTGTGCAAAGTTTGAGGTCATTCGGACAAGTTTTGACGTGTTTCGGCATCATATGTGAATTTTGAAAATTTCACAAGTTCTTAGGCTTGAATCCATGCATAATTGACGATTTTGATGTTATGATATGTGTTTTGAAAGATCGACTAAGTTTGAATTAAGCATTAGGACTGGTTGATAAGTTTGGTTAAGGTCCCTGAGGTCTCTAGGTTGTTTCGGAGGCTCAACGAGTGATTTTGGACTTGGAACACAGCTGAATCATTGTTGGTTCTGGTGTTCCGCACCTGCGGATGGGGTATCGCAGGTGCAGAGTTGGGGCTCACAGATGCGGAATTTAGGCAGGGGATGTCAGTGGTCACATGTGCGGTCTGTGTTCCGCAGGTGCGGGACCGCAGATGCGACCAAGTGACCGTAGGTGCGGCCCCAGCCCTATTAAGTGACTTTCCGCACATGCGATGGATTTTCCGCAGGTGCGGTACCGCATGTGCGGTCCAAGAGTCGGAGGTGCGGTATCCCTGGGTTGTTTATACAAAATTCTGAGGGTTTGAAATTCATAACTCCAAAAATGATTTAGAGCTCGGGTTTTGGCGGTTTTCAGTGGGTTTCGAAGAGAAGATTCATAGGTAACGTTTCCTAACCTTAATTCACTTGTATGCCATTAATCTCTATCAATTTCTTCAATATAATCAATGAATTTGGATGAAAAACCATGAAATTGGGATGAAACTTCCCCAAGAAGAAATCTGAGGATTTAGGGAGATTTAGACGTCGGATTTTGATGATTCTTGTTCCAGTGAGTTCGTGAGTGAATGGGTGTTCGAAATTTGTAAATTTTATCCATTTTCGAGACGTGGGCACGGAGAAATTTTTGGGCAAATTTCCTAGTTTCGCGTATTAGCTTCGAACTTATTAGTTATTTTGTTTCCTTGAAATGATATTTACAATATGCAATCGAATTGACTAGATTTGGGCCACCGGAGTTGGATACTCGTGTCAAGAGCGTAGTATTGAGTTGATTAGCGCAGTCAAGGTAAATGGCTTGCCTAACTCTGTATTGGGGACTTCCCCTTAGGCATTTTATACTGATTTTGTTACGTGGATGCCGTGTGCGTGAGGTGACGAGTGCGTACACGGGTCATTGTTGCTAAAATTCCACTTTTCCTTCCATGGCATCACTAAGTTTCATTCTTATATTACTGTTTCCTCTCTTAACTGAGTAGTTAGTTTAAGAATAATCATGCCTACTTGTCCTTACTTGATTTCCTCTTATTTGCTACTAGTTGCACCATGCTTAGGTAGTTTTGCCTTATTCTTGCCTGTTGTTTTTCCTAAACTGTTTAGTTAATCCGTATCCGACATAATTCTACATTGCATCTTTAAATTGGGACTACGGGCCGAGATCCGAGAGATTTCCCCCTGTACTGCATTGCATATTTAAATTGAGACTAGGGACGGAGATCCGGGAGATTTCCCCCTGTATTGCATTGCATATTTAAATTGGAACTACGGACGGAGATCCGAGAGCTTTCCCCCTGTACTGCATAGCATATTTAAATTAAGACTACTGACTGAGATCCGGGAGCTTTCCCCTTGTACTGCATTGCATAATCACTGTTGAGATATATGTTGTGTTGCGCCGTGGGCTCTCTTTCTGTTATTAATTCTTCAAGTTTCCATTAATCCTGTTTATCATTGCTTATCTATATTTCACTGTTTAAATTTATGACTGAATTGTTTTAAAACTCAGTAGAGCCTCAACCTGACCTCGTCACTACTTGACTGGGGTTAGGCTTGACACTTATTGAGTACCGAATGTGGAATACTTACTCCCTTTCCTGCGCATGTTTTTCCCATGTGCAGATCCAGGTACCAGCACACAACACTGGTGTTAGGAGTACCCTAGTAGTTGTTAGGAGACTGCGAGGTAAATTCTTCCACGTCCGCAGAATCTTATGAGTCCCCTTCCACTCCAGTATATATATCGGAGATATATAGATACATTTTTCTTATTCCTTTATATAGAGCTACAATAGTTCAGAGTTTGTGACTTTGTGACGTTCCGGGTTTTGGGAAAGTAAAAGATGTAAATTCCGAGCGGCAAAAATATTTATAGTATTGCTTCTTCTTTACTGTTTCTATTATTATTTTGTCTTATTTTCCGCAAATTTTATGCTTACCTAGTCGTAGAGACTAGGTGCCGTCACGAGACCGTTCGGAGGGTAATTCGGGTCGTGACAGAACCTCCAAATGCAAAATTATCATACAAACCTATTGGAACCATTAAAACATGAATCCAAGGTCACTTACACAAAAATTAAACCTCGGTCAACTCTTATAACTTAAGCTTCAAAAATGAGACTAATGTCTCAATTCACTCCAAAATCTTCTCGAAACCAAACCAACTATTCCCGTAAGTCACATAACAATAAATATACATACGGGGAGCATCAAATAGGAGAAACAAGGATCAAATACATAAAATGACTGTTCAAGTCATTGCATTTATAAATTCCAAATAGTCCAAAACCTATAAGAGAAAAGTGTTTCCAATCTGACAAAGACAATAAGTGTTTCTTTAGGTTTTTCCAAACCGACAAGGAGAATAAGTTTTTCTTTTCCAAATATATTAGAATGATGGATTTTCCAAACTTATTAGAATTATGGGTTTCCTAAAATTACAAGAAAATAATTCAAGCTATAAATAATAAATTTTTCCCTTGGCTTGAATTCCTTTTATCAACAGGAACACCGTCTCTTTGTATTGTTCTTAGCCCTCACAGGGGATTTACCCATTTCCGCACACATCAACCAAGTAAAGGAAACACCTAAACATGTTAAAAGATCCAATCTCTTTAGTCATAGCACTAATATTTCAATTTGGTTCCGCACTCAAAATAAATTCTAGATAGCTATTACACTTAAGCGCATCAACAATCTCTCCGACTGTGAAAGCAAATCCCACAGGATTAGTATATCCAGGAAGATTTCCATCAACTATGTTTGCACTTTGCAGGCGGTTGATCACTCTCTTATCTCTGCCTATTGCAATGCTATATGGTTGATGTTTCACATGTGCATCAACATTATCATCTTGATCAATATTTTTCACCTTATCCACTCCCTTTTCTTATGAACTACTAGGCTGAGTTAGTGGTGATTCACTTTCTAGCTCTATGTGGTCACTGATACCATGATTTGTTTCTGCAATTGCCTTATCTTTGATTGTCCGGTGAGGCAAATTCATTGAGTGTCACATCCCTACTGATAATTATCCCTGGAGTCTTTTGTTCTGTGCACCACAATCTATAACCTTTCACTCTAGTTTCATACTAAAAATTATGCACTTTTTTGCCATCGGCTCAAGTTTTTCATCCCTCACATGAGAATAAGCGGGATAACTAAATACCTCAAATTTGAATAATCAGCAGGACGAATCGGACAATACTTCAAAAGGAGTATAAACTCAATAGTTGTGGATGAAGATCTGTTGACTAAATAATAAGCTACATTGATTGCTTTAGCCCAAAATTCCTTTCTAACTCATGAGTGTGAAAGCATGTTTCGTGCCTTATCACAAAGCATTATGTTCATACATTTTGCAACATGTTGTGGTGTTCCGACACAAGTGTGATGTCTCACTATGCCCTTTTTTCTACAAAAATATTGATCTCTGAATTGCGAAATTCCAACCCATTATCAGTACGAAGACGCTTAACTTTTCTTTCTGTTTTTCACTCAACCATCATCTTCCATTTAACAAATTTCAAAAATTTCTCATTTTTTATTTTTAGAAAATACACCCATACCATTCTTGAGTAATCATTAATCAAAATCATACGCACCACTCTTAGAGAGAAATCCGTTTGGACCCCACAAGTTTGACTGCATATAATTTAACTTGTCTTTGGTTTTATGCTCTGCCTTCTTGTTGAATTTTACCCTTATCTGTTTACCAAACACACGATGTACACAAAAATTAAAATCTTAATTTTTGTACCCATCAGCAAATTCTGCTTATTCAGTAAATACAATATCTTGTTACTCATTTGTCAAAGTCGCAAGTGCTACAACTGAAACTGATTCATATTACTTTTTTAGAAGCTACAACATTTTTTTCTTCAACTATACTGAATTGAAGATGATAATAATTTATAATGTAATTTACCCTTCATGAATACCATCGAGCCTTTGCACACTTTAAGTATTCCATTTTTTGAGTAGAACTTATACTCTTGATCATCCAAAGTCAAAAGAGAAATCAAATTCCTCTTTATCTGAGGAATATGCCAACACTCAATGTTTCTGATAATTCCATCAAACATTCTCAATCTGATGTTACCAATCTCTTCTACTGGCAATATACTATTATCTCCCATGTACACAGTCCCACTCACCTGCTTGTAGGTTGCAAACTAATTCTTACGTGGACATATGTGAAAAGTAGTATCAGAATCAAGAATCCGAAAATTTTGCCCATGATTTAAACTCACAAAATAGACTTCTCTTACATAGTCAATATCATCAGAATTATTGCATGTCAATTATATTTGAAGAATTATCTATTTTTTATTTTCCTTTGTTCTCTTTCAGCTTAAGTAAATCTCTTTTGTAGGGACCTTTCTCCCGCACTAATAACAATTATGCTTTCTTGCTCTAGGATTCAATCTGGCTATTGACTTTTTTGATTTAGAATCTTTCTATTGTATTCCTCCTCTACTCACAAGACCCTTTCCCTTAGTTATGCTTTTTGTAAAGCTCTTTTTCAACTCTTTAGATTTTAGTACATTACTAATATATTCTAGTGAAATACTATCTTTCCCATATAGCAACATATCGGCAAAAGTACCATAAGACGGTAGTAAAGAACATAACACAATCATGGCCTGATCCTCACTCTCAATTTTGAAATCTATGTTCTTCAGGTCCATTATAATTGAATTAAACTCATCAAGGTGAGTTTTAATAGGTGTACCTTCGTTCATACAGAGATTGTATAACCTGTTTTTATGTAAATGCGGTTTGCCAATGATTTTTTTAGAATAATGTCTTTTAACTTATTCCATGTCGTTGTTGCAGAAGCTTCTTTAGAAATTTCCCGAAGAACGCTATATTTAACCCTCGTGAAGATCACAATCAATACCCTCTCCTTCAGGTTTGCCTTCTCTGTCTCTTTCATCTCTTCAGAAAAATCCTCATCAATTGCCTTACATAACCCTTGTAACACCATGGGTGATTTTATCTTAATCTTCCATTGACTAAAACTAGATCACCCATCAGATTTGTCTCCTTCGTACTTTGTTGGAGATGACGAAGATATTTTAACCCAAGATTATATGTAAAAATATGTATCTTGCTCTGATACCAGTTTTTGCGGAAGATCATGCGCTAACTAGCACATAATTACGCATAACGTATATAAAGAAGAAAAATATGGATTTAATGAGGTTCGACTAAGTGTAATCCTCGGGGCAGAAATAGAGAGATTTTTCTATAGAATCTCCAATTACAACCCCTATATATAGATCCCAAATAGTGCCGAACCTATAAGAGAAAGGTTTTCCTAATATGTCAAGGAAAATACATGTTTCATTCCCAAATGTATTAGAATAATGAGTTTTCTAAAAATGCAAGAAAACAATCTAAT
>ML325982.1:0-45706 GCA_005239505.1 Nicotiana paniculata | reverse complement strand
AAATGCGAGGTAAATAATGCTTAAAATCACGAATTCTAGCCACACATCAGAGACAGATTTTGGGATTTTAGTTGTGCGACGTTTGCACCTGCGGAGATATTACCGCACCTGCGCATGCGCACGTGCGAGGAGACAACCGCACCTATGTGAAAGGGTGCACCTGCGCTTCAGAAACCGCATCTACGGAGTCGCACCTGCGAGGATTTGTTCCCTGAGCTCAGCAATTATTTTTTTGTACATTTTTGCGATCGCATCTTTTGCTCGCACATACAACTCTACGATAGCATTTTGCACTAGCCTCATCGCAGAGTTGGTCAGTGTGTTGCCCAGCCTTTTCATTGCTCCTTTTGCACTGTATTTAACTACCCAGTCTCCCCAACCTGCTCAAATCAACTCCAAAAATTCTGAAACTTGGTAGCTCGGTTAGAAAAAATATTATAAGCTATTCTAAAAAAGAAAATTCCAAAAAATGACCAAAAAATTTGAAAAAAGATGGGTTGCCTCCCACCAAGCACCGCATTTAACGTCGTGGCACGATGCACGTCAACTTTACCACTTTTCTCGCCACTTTGACGATATGAAGTGGGCACCTAGCTTGGAATCAATCTTGTGACCACGGGCGGTGGGGGGTGGTAAGTAGATGGAACGAGCCAAGCCTTAAATTCTTCATTTTGCACTTTTTGGCTCTTATGTGAGGCATGTCATTTTGCTTTCTTGGTTCCACAAGTTCTAAGATGTATGGTATGAATTTTTCCTCCTCACAAAACTCCATTGATTCTTGTAGTTCAACTTCCATATCACCACACAATTCCAATGTTGAAAAATGCTTGGAATGTGCCTTCAAACCTTCAACTTGCAAAATTTTCCGGATTTTGACATCCTCATTTTCCCTCGGAATAGAGTCAATTTCAACCAAATTTTCAATCACCCTGGTTGACTCTAATTCCATATTTTTCTCGGCATCACTAACACTCATGGAGTCAGTTGGCGGATGTTCAAGGCTTGATTCCTCAAAGTAAGGCTCACTCTCACCCTCGGAATTGGACTCTTCTTGGCTTCCATCCACACTCTCAAATTGAGAGGCATAATGATCCTCCATCAATTCTTGCATTTGGTCTTCCAAAGTGCGGATGTGCTCATAATTTTGAGTCACATCATGTTTCAATTCCTCGAGTGAAAAGTTATTCTTTTCCTCATTTTCAAGAATAGCCTCCAACATGAGCATCATCCTCTCATTTTGAGCATTTGAGAGTTCTTCTTGGTTTTGTTCAAGTACCAAGGAAGAATTTTCAACTTCAACCTCTAAGGAAGGTTCTTGGCTATCACTCGCCTCCAAGGCTTTTTGAACCCTTGATGCTTCAATCATAGCATCCATTTGTGATTGCAACCTTTCAAGTGCCAAATCATTTTGGAGACTAGTCTCCAAAAGTTCTTCCAAGGCATTTTGCTCATGATTTCCTTCTTCTAGTAAGAACTCCAACATGAGCTTGAACTCCCAATTTCTACCATGCTCAATTTCCCCCACTTCTTTACCCCTAAAACTTCCATCTCAAAAAGTAGAATCATCATAGTGAGGGGTTGGGGAAGGGACGGACAATTATACACAATCATACCAATGACCATTTTGGCAACCACACCTATTACAAATACTTCACTCATGGGTTTGAGATTGTGCGCACAATCCATCTCTGGGAGAATTTCAACAATTTTTCCACGAGTGTGGTCCTCCAAAATAAGGACAAGGGTCATCAAAATATAAAAAACTACCATCCAACCAATTTTCATTATATGATGCCATTTTTTTAATGAAAAATTAAGAAAATAAACAAGAAAAATAGTTACACAAATATTCACAAGTTTGGATCAAAACACTTATGCTTACTTCTCAACAACCTAAATTATGCCAATTGTTCCCCGGCAATGGCGCCAAAATTTGATACGCTCAAATTACACCTTAAAATAGTGTAAGCGGTCGATTGTCAAATATAATAACCCAACTAGGTTGGGGTCGAATCCCACAGAGAACAATATGTAAGCGATTGGGAATATAGAGAATTATCACTTATTGCGCAATGCCAAACATATAGATTTTGGTTGTGATAATGTTTATAACTAAATGCGAAAATATAAACTAACCTAGAAAGCAAGTAAAATGATCAATGGCAACAAGTATGAATGCATCGGGAATTACACTCAAGTAACGGTCCAATGTATTTCACGATTATACAAATATGAGCGAGTTTATGTTAATTAGCCACGGATAATAATTCTTAATTTGCTTTTTCCAAAGACTAATAAGACTTCCTAATTGAATTATTCCTAACCCAATTTAGAGATTAAGCACACCCGGATATGGCTACAAGTAGTTCAATCCTATCCCTAGGTAGAATCTATAAAGTGAGGGTTTAAGCCTCAAGTTCTTGTTAATTAGTCTTTCCCAACCCCAAATTATCTTTTCCAAAATTAATTCGGAGTTAATGGGCGAGTCCTAGGGTTAGCTAATCCCTTTGAAAACATTAAATAACAAGAATAATTAAAGTAACAACTTCATAAATATATAAAAATCATTCAATACATAAGCACAACAAGGTATTTAATCTACACTTTAAATATGAATATTCCCATAAACAAGATTCAAGTGTTGGAAACAAATACTACACACTTAAATATTCAATAAAAATCAAGGAAATGAAGAAAAAAACATGAATGGGTAAGAAATCCTTAACCACAAGGTTGAAATCTTCAAATCCCAAGTGTGTGTGAAAACCCTAGCTTCCACAAATGTTTTCTCTCTTATTCTCTACTCAAAAATATATTTTGTAATGCCAAAGGATATGCCAAAAGATATTCTAGGTCGAGTAAATGTGAGTTGGAAAGGAAAAAATGTGATTTTACATTTCTATCCAGTGTTGATGCCTGTTGGCCGCACCTGCGGAAAAATCCTCGCAGGTGCGGTTCCGCAGAAGCGGACTACACATTGCAGGTGCGGTTCTGGGTGACTTAAGAACATTTCGCAGATGCGTACAAAACATCGCACCTGCGCTTTCGCAGGTGCGTGAACCACTTCGCAAGTGTGCTTTTCTACTGTTGAGCTTCATCCGTAGGTGCGTTCAGTTCTCCGCAGGTGCGAGGTCGCACCAGGGGCCCACAGTCCGCAGGTGCGGAATCACTGGAGGTTTTTGTGCACTTTTCACCACTTTGCGCTCAACTCCACTCCAATTCAACACCAACCACTTCATGGCATCATTTCCCTGAAATTCGAGCAATACACACTATAAACGACCTCATTTTATCATTGAGAGACGCAAAATGTAACGAAAAGAGGATAAAACGAGTGGTAAAATCACCACTCATCATCTATCTAACCCATGGTTAACCTTAGTCAAGTCCTCCTTCAGGGTTCTTACCAGTTCATCCCTTTTATAAAGCTCATCTTTTACCTTTCCCAGATCCTTTTCTAGTGAGAGTTGTATGTCCCTAACTATTTCTTTACATGTTCCTAACTTTAATTTCAAATTTTTAGATCTAAGTTCTAAAATAGTTGTATCAAGTACATGAACATGTTTCTTCAAAGAAGTATTTTCCTTTTGGTTATACAAATATTTATTTCCAGGTTTCTGCATTCTGCTTTTAAAAATTTACACTCTTTTGACAAATGTTCTTTTTCAGAACTTATATTCTTAGATTAATCAATTGAAGTTAGCAACAATTCTGATAGTCTATCTTTAGAAAGGAGTTTAATTTTATCCTTAAGGTCTAGAAAACTTATCTCAGATTCTTCATCAAGTTCATCTTCAGATTCTCGAACTGCTATAAGAGCTCGTTCAGCATTATCATAAGTGTCCTCATCTGAACTATCTTTTCAAGTAGCAATTATTGCTTTGGATGAACTTTTGTTGTAGTTCTTGTCATGAACTTGTTCCTTTTTCTGTTTCTTCTTTCAGATTTCTCCATTTTCCACTCGACTTTCCACATAGGACAGTTCTTGATCATCGGTTCTTTTTACCACATTTGAAGCATCCATCAGTCATCTGCAAGTGATCTCTTCCCGTCTCCTTCCACAAATAAGAGTAGTGATCATTGAATAGCGATGGCCTAGTGGTGGATTGCTCTTTACAGTTTTCAGGTAGTGCACTCATCTTGATCTTTTCCTAAGGTGTTAGCCTCTTCAAGGATAACCCGCTCTGATACCAATTGATGTTTTATACTTCAATACCACACAAGAGGAGGTGATTTGTGTGGTGTCTAATTCTTCGTGTGCATAGATTATAGAAGGATGTTATTCTTCTATGTGTTCCTTATACTACTGTTGAGGAATAATAAATGCAAAAATTAAAGAACAAAAGGATTTTTATGTGAAAAATACCCGGCTCAAAAGGTGAAAAAATCATGAACTACTACCCATTAGGATTTTCTCCAAACACTTCATTACAACGTTGAGCCAACAACAAAGTTTACAAACTCTTGCAAACCTAAAAATTAACTCTAACCCTTATAGAAACTAGCCACAACTGTTGCGACTGCTTCAAGTTTACTCTAACATGAACAACTCAAGTTTACAACCTCTTGTAAACCTAAGGATTAACTCTAACCCTTATAGCAACATGCCACAAGTTGTTGCAACTACGTCAAGTTAACTCTAACTTGAATAATACAACTCAGGTACCTAGTACAATTTGCTTCTAAGAAAGTTGTAAGGTACAACTCAAAACTCCTACTACACTTTGAACTAGAAATATAGAAAGACACATATAACTCTTTATGGAGTTGGTTCTTCAATCTGGTTTGTGTAGCTTCAGGATCGCACTCTTAAAACTTACAAGAATTGCTCAAAAAATGCCTTGCTATTTTGTTCTCAATTCTTGCTTAACTTCAGTAGGTGTGCATCGCCTGTAAAAGAAAACACAACTGATATATATAGAGTTAGTAAATAAAGATTAACTAGAGTTCTAATGCTTTACTCTTCCTTGGTGAAGAGTTATAGACAACTTAAACTTCTAACTCTTAATTCCCTTATCTTGGATACAGTTCTCTTCAAGTTAGGATTCCTGCTCCTTATCAAAATGTACAACCTTTTCGTTCAGGGAATATCAGATATAACCACTTATACTTATCCCTTTCACGTGCAAGCCTTTTTCTTGATTCTGTCCGTCACCTGTGTACACTGTCCTTGAACCTGGTCCATGCATGTTCTCCTTTGTCAATCATCAAAACAACCTTACTCAGGCCAACAAGATGTGCATTCACCACTTCTTTAGGAGCACCTTTTTCTGACTAACTCAATAAATGTACAACAACAATAACATACCCATTATTATCCCACTGTTAGTGTGTACACACACCTTACCCCTACCTTGTGAGAGTAGAGAGGTTGTTTCTAATAAACTCTCGGTTCAGGAAAGCATAAGCACCACATTAGTGAAAATATAGACATGAAGGGACAGTACCAAAAGCCATATAAAAATAGAATAAAACTACAAGACAATAATGTGATAAACAATGGAAAGAAAACAATGGTTAGTAATAAAACCCTACTACCAACAGAAAGCAAGAAGGCGTGCCAATACTACTATTAAGAACGCTCTAGACTACCTACTCTACTACCCTAATCCTCGACCTCCATACCTTTCTATCAAGAGTCATGTGCTCGGTCAGCTGAAGTTGCACCATGTCTTGCCTAAGAACCTCTCCCTGCCTCTGCTTAGGCCTACCTCTACCTCTCCATAGGCCCTCCACTGTCAGCCTCTCACACCTCCTTACTGTGACGTCTGTGCTCCTCCTCCTCACATGACCAAACCACCTAAGGTGCGCTTCTTGCATCTTTTCCTCAATAGGGGCCACACCCAGCTTGTCGCAAATAACCTCATTTATGATCTTATCTAACATGGTGTGACGGTACATCCATCTCAACATCCTCATATCCGCTACCTTCATCTTCTGAACATGAGCGATCTTGACTGGTCAACACTCAGCCCCATACAAAATCATTGGTCTGACCACCACTATGTAGAACTTACCCATAAGATTCGGTGGCAGCATTCTTGTCACAAAAAATACCGGAAGAGATTCTCCATTTCATCTATCCCGCCACAATACGATGTGTGGCATCTTCATCAATCTACCCATCCCTTGAATTATAGACCTAAGGTACTTAAAACTCCCTCTCCTAGGGACCTGCGAGTCCAGCCTCACTTTCCCTTCCCCTCCTTGAGTTTCACCATTGATATTACAATTTGTTTTAAATTGATTCTTTTAAATATAATTTAATAATTATTTCTTTTGAATATGATTGATTTGTTGTTACATCGGATTTATTAAGTACTAAGACTGCTGGGAGAGGTGGTTATCAGGGGGGCTTACCTAGGATCTTACTTAAGCCTCACATCTTACAGTATGAAGGAATCCTAGAGGACAAAGCTACAGTCTGTATCATGCTATCCAACTGTGCTGCTAAATTAAAGGAAGACTTCTACCCATGGATTCCCTAGGTTGGCATGAATGATCACTGGCATGTTCTCATGTGTTGTTGAGTGAAGTAAAATTAAATGAGTGACAACAATGGCTTAATGCATCAAACATGTTGTATCAGTCTTGCTTCTACTTTTGAAATACAATCTGTCACAACCCAAAATCCATAAGGTCGTGATGGCGCCGGACACCATTGTCAGGCAAGCCGATCATTAAATAGTCGAAATAAATTCCTATTTAACATTTATGTAAAAAAAATCATTTCTTTTCACTTTATTACATATTAACCAAATAAAAATTTGTTAATTAAAAAATGGTTCGAATACTACACTTTAGCAATTATTTCCCAACACACCCCAGAACCAGGTTTCACAAGTACATGAGAAATTTCTAAGATTTTATACAATCATCACAAAGCCTGTCTGAAATAAAAATTTGACAAGGGAATTAAAAATGAAAATAAATACAGTACGAGGGAGACTCCGTCAACTGCGGATCGCCTCCGGATGATGCAGCTTGCCTAAGTCGCCAAATCCTCCTCATTGCTATGAAAGTACCTATGCAATAAAATTCACAGCAAGTGTAGCATGAGTACAAAAACCACATATACTCAGTAAGTCGCCTGCCTAACCTCAGAGAGGTAGTGACGAGAGGTCGAATTAGACACTCACTAGGGGCCAGCAAATTAATTAACAGTAGAATATGAACACGATATGCATGTAAAGGTAGTAAAGCAGCATATATATAAGGCACTGAAATCCAAGTAAATACTGGAAATAAACAAACAGTTATCACTTTCTCATTATTGTCCAAAATTTCTTAAATAAACAATTTCCTCTTTGTTTTCCCCCAAATATTATAAATCCACAATTTCTTTTTTATTTTTCCCCAAATATCTTATCACTTCAAAAATCATGACAAAAAACATTTAACAATTTAGCATGCGCATATGGGATAAGGACAACCGGCCTGAGCCATCATAATAATCATCTTTGTGCACTGCCGAGGGTCGAACGGCCCGAACCAAAAGTGCACCTCTCAATAAAATACTCATGTCTATGCACTGCCGAGGATCGAATATCCCTTACCAAAAGTGCATCTCTCAATATAATAATCATCTATGTACACTGCCGAGGATCGAACGGCCCGTCCCATAAGTGCACCTCTCAATATAATAATCATGTCTATGCACTGCCGAGGATCGAACGGCCCGTACCAAAAGTGAATTTTAAATCCGTCGTGGCATACGGCCCGCTCCCATGAGAGTGGGGGAAATAACAGTCCGCTCGCGGAATGTAAATTGCGAAGCGGTCATATGCAGACATGCACAATCAACAATACACCCCGAATACGTCGGGAACACATATACTCAAGTAAATGACCGATTTCTCTTTTTAAAAACCACAAAATAGTATTTAAATCCTTTTTCGAATTCACTTGCCAAGTTTATATAATGTTTAATAATACAACCTTATCCGGAAAAACCATTTGCCCGCGAAGGAAAATCAATTCTCTTTTTATATGATTAAGGAAATAAACCCTAATCTTCCTTAGTAA
Organism: Nicotiana paniculata; assembly: GCA_005239505.1. Taxonomy (NCBI): domain Eukaryota; kingdom Viridiplantae; phylum Streptophyta; class Magnoliopsida; order Solanales; family Solanaceae; genus Nicotiana; species Nicotiana paniculata. Next base: position 37,681 of record ML325982.1, on the reverse strand, counting down.
TTTGATTACAATTTCGATTATATTAGTAGTCTAATATCACAAACAGGATCACAGGTTCAACAGGTAAGGCATGCTAGTGGGTCCTAGGCTACCCGGACATTGCATAATTGTAGCTATGCATGGACTCCCGTCACCTCGTGCGTACATAACACCCGAAGATAGTAACACATACTTAATTAGTTCACCTAGGGGGAAAATTCCCCCTCACGAAGCTAGAAAGGAGACTTACCTCGCTTCAAATTTCCATAACCGGCCACCAAGCCCTTTCGACGACTCAAATCATTGCACAACGCTCCGAAACTATCCAAACAATGACAAACCAATGAAAATATATTCTAATATTCGCAACAATTCCAAATTATATAATTTCCCAACTCCGCTCAGTGAAATGACAAAAATGCCCTCGGGCCCACGGGCCCGGAAATCCAAAATTTCTCGAAGATACATTCTAGCCATAGTTTTAATATTTCAATTATACAATTTACTCAAATATTTATGCTCAAGTCGTGGCTAAATTCCAATTTACCAAATTTCTAGGTTTCCTTCAACATTCCCAAATTTTCCTCAATTTCCCATACCAAATTTATGTAATAATCTTGTATTTAATTCAAAAACGTGAAGATATTACTTACCTTGAAAATGCATGAAGATATCCTCTCTTTGAATCCCCCCAAGATCGCCCATAGTATATGAAAATAGATGGAGAAATGTCCAAATTCTTGCTTAAAAACAATCTGCCCAGGCCTTTTTCCGCACCTGCGGTCCCCTTGTCGAACCTGCGCTTCCGCAGGTGCGCCAAAATCTCCCGCACCTGCGGCCTCGTTGGCTCCAGCCCAATTTCGCCCCTGTGGCACCCTTAGCCGCACCTGCGGCCAAATCCTCGCAAGTGCGGTCATACTAGATGACAACAACCTCACCCTTCTTCAAACTCCCAAACTTGATCCGTTAACCACCCGGAATCCACCCGAGGCCCCCGCGACCCCGTCCAATTATACCAACCTGCTACAAAACATAATGCGGAATTTCTCGAGGCCTCAAATCACATCAAACGACATCGAAATCACGAATCGCACTCAATTCCTGACTTTATGAACTTAGAAATTGCCAACTTCTATATCTGATGCCAAAACCTATCAAATCACGTCCGATTGACCTCAAATTTTGCACACATGTCATATTTGACATTGCGGACCTGCTCCTACTTCCGGAATCGCATTCTGACCACGATATCAAAATTTCCACTTCCAGTCGGATTCTTCAAAACTCTTCAAATTTCTATCTTTAGCCAAATGACTTAAAAATGAATGACCTCCGGACATCCGAATTCACTTCTGATCGCGTTCCCAACTCCAGAATCACCATACAAAGCTATTCCCAGACTCGGTATCCCAAACGGACATCAACATCACTGAAATTCTCTTCAAGCCAAACTTAGAAAATTTCTTCAAAATGCTCACTTCCACAATATGCATCGAAACGCTCCCGGGTTATCTAAAACCCGATCCGGACATACGCCAAGTCCGAAATCATCATAAAAACCTACAGGAACCTTCAAATCCTTATTCGGAGGTCGTTTACTCAAGATTTCAAATCTTAGTTGATTCATCCAACTTAAGGCTTCTGAAATGAGAATTTTCTTTTCAAATCAACTCTAAACTTTCCGAAATTCAATTCCGACCACACCTACAAGTCATAATACCTGAAATAGAGCTGCTCACGACTTCAAACCGCTGAGCAACGCGCTAGAACTCAAAACGACCGACCGGGTCGTTACATTCTCCCCCACTTAAACAAGTGTTCATCCTCTAACGTGCTAAGAACTGCTCTGGAGTTATCTGGGATCACTGTTTACCACCTCGAGCACCTGCCCGTGCTACCACAACCCAGTTGAGTACATTAGCTTGATCGAATCTGAAGATTTCTTCTTTTATCCATATAATAGGCTCAGAACCTAGTTCCAATACCTGAAATTTTCTCTGTGAGGCCTAGTTCCAATATATAAACACCGCATCAATAACCACACGACATACTAGAACATGACTGCATACCCTTGCTGAATTAGCACCATGCACCGCATAATTCACCACCTGACCACAACGACTCTCCCTAAACCTTAATAGCCAAAATTCCATGATGCTCCCAAGGCACCTCATGACATATGTACATACATCATGCTATAATGTTGACGATACCACAAAAACGGAGGAGATGTGTAGAAATTCATACCCAACTGCAGAGTTAACAAATCACTGAATACCTCATCCTGACTAGAATCATCACCTCATTATGAACCTGAATAATGGTATTTGTTCTATATATACACTTCACATATCCTTATCGCACTGATCCCTGATCCGATAATCTCATCTCACCCAGTGTGAACTGCTTAGACAACAAATCACCCCAAACATGACCAACAACCTCACATGATACCGCATCGCCCCAATAGGCCATAACTCGAACATGATAATGAGAAACGACTTAGGAAGGGAATATTCAAATCAGGCAACTAATATGAACTTTTCTCAGAAAATAGGAAGTAAGACACAAGAAAAAATATAAATATAAGAACCTTACTCATCATCACAGTGTTGCGGCGTGCAACCCGATCCAAATAACATACCCGTGGCGACGTGCCACCCGATCCACACATAAGATTTACATAAGAAGATATATATAGGGAGCTGATTTGCTCACTAACACAAATTACTGAATATCGATCATAAGCACGCTAAGTGCACAATACCATCCTGGGAAGACCGATAAAGCTGCATGCTACAAAACTCAAGCACAACTGAGGTGCGATATATATATATATATATATATATATATATATATATATATATATACACTCTGAATCTCAAGAGCTATCCTGCTCACATAACATCCCCACTATGCGGGACCTCAACACATAGGAAATTATCAAGCCGTTTCACAACTCACACGACACAATCATAATGACACGTGAATTTGACGAAGACGGAACAACATCTGTTGTTGTAATACCTTTCCATGAAAAAGCACTCTACTGAAATGAACGTGCTTGGCTCATATAGAGCCCATAATCACATTTAAATCCATCCAAAAACATCGAGTCTACCTTTCTCGCACCGAACTAAGCTAATAGCTTTACCTGGGTCCACATTAACTCACTTCCTCTCATACTATGCAAGAACAACCATCATAGCCGGGACAAACACCCCACAATCCACAACCAAATGAACTGAACGCCTTCCAGGCATAAATTCTCAAATAAGCAATATTGCACTTCCTTATACTCAGTCCAAATCTTCAATCCATTAAGTGACTACATGACACACTTGTACAATCTTCTCGTTATTACGCTCCCACGACTTTCCACACCAGGTAACAAATCTGCACATCCGCATCACCGACTACACTAATAATGCACAACACATCAAGAACCCATGACCAGAGTACAAAGCCTCTTTCACCAATATCGATCTCAGGTGACCCTGAAGATAACATCAGCTTACTCTGAACTTTCAAATCACTTTTCCTTGCTCATCCGAGCTCATGACATCCTTGTCAACATCGAATCGCAAATCTCGTCTCTCACCCCCAGTTACATACTGCTTACCGCACCTAACATACCAATATGAGGTAGCGCAAGACTTCCATCATAACTTATGAACCACCAATAGGTGAACACTTCATCATATAGAAACATTTTACTTAACTCAATTCAAGAGAACCATCTCAACACACGAGTGAATTCTCACAACCACCCAACATGCAAATCCTTAAGTAGTAGTCTATACCACCATAACCCTTCCGGGATCCTCCTACGCCTGACAGGCCATACCATTCAAAGGCTCCCATATGAAATCCATTACGATGGCTGACAAGCCCCGCACACACCAGCACAAACCACATACATAACTTAATCACATCAAAGGAACTGATCACTGCCGCAAATGTGCCATTTCAACCATGGCTAATCAATCTATCTTCTTTAATCATCTTCAATTGCTTCAGGAATAATAGCAACTTCCTTCAACTCATAGCAAACTCAATCCTCACTCATCCCGAGTGACCTTGATTCACGAGACTATGCCGCCTTAATCCTGCAACCCGTCTCATACTCTTCTGATAATCTTTTTACAATCCAGAGTTTATTTCTCCCACTCTTCCAATACTATCCTGCATGCTGAAACATATCATGGAACATTCCAACCATACTCCTTTTTCTCAAAAATTACTCTGTAAAAGCTCGATTTTCGATCATACTACTGCCTGAAACCCTTTAAACGCTGCACTCTTAACTTTCGAACTCAGTAGGACCGCTATTGAGAGTCACCCACTCTGACTGGCCCCGAATACAATCACTACCTGAGCATAGACTTAAGGCTCCCAGAAACACAGCTACTAAGCTGAAGCAACATATTATTCTTCTGCAGGGCCATAACAACAACCCCCAACCAATTATACATGGAAACATCTCGACTCACATCCGTAGCACCATTTCAATTCCTCAAATTCCTGATTCATAGCAAGCGCTTCGCGACGCGTAAGATTGAGTAGGAATGAACATAGGCATAAGCCTCAAAGGAATCAAATCGTACGATGAGGAATCAAGAAGGGAAGTACTCCTAACAGCCTTGTAGCCTCTTGAAGATAAGTACAAACGTCTCTGTACCGATCCGCAAGACTCTACTAGACTTGCTCATGTACTAGTGAGACCTAAGGGAACCTAGCGTTCGAATACCATGTTGTCACGATCCAAAATTCCTAAGGTCATGATGGCGTCGGACATCATTATCAGGCAAGCCAATCATTAAATAGTCGAAATAAATTCCTGTTTAACATTTATGAAAAAAAAACATTTTCTTTCACTTTATTACATATTAACCAAATAAAAATATGTTAATTAAAATAATGGTTTGGATACTACACTTTAGCAATTACATCCCAACACACCCCAGAACCCGGTGTCACAAGTACATGAGCAATTTCTAAGAATTTATACAATCATCACAAAGCCTGTTTGAAATACAAATTGGACAAGGGAATTTAAAATGAAAATAAATACAGTACAAGGGAGACTCCGTCAACTGCGGGTCGCCTCCGGATGATGCAGCTCGCCTAAGTCTCCGAATCCTCCTCATTGCTATGAAAGTACCTGTGCAATAAAATGCACAGCAAGTGTAGCATAAGTACAAAAACCACGTGTGCTAAGTAAGTCGCCCGCCTAACCTCAGAGAGGTAGTGACGAGAGGTCGAATTAGACACTCACTAAGGGCCAGCAAATTAATTAACAGTATAATATGAACACGATAGGAATGTAAAGGTAGTAAAGCAGCATATATATAAAGCACTGAAATCCACGTAAATACTGGAAATAAACAAACAGTTACCACTTTCTCATTATTGTCCAAAATATCTTAAATAAATAATTTCCTCTTTGTTTTCCCCCAAATATCATAAATCCACAATTTCTTCTTTATTTTCCCCCAAATATCTTATCACTTCAAAAATCATAAAAAAAATATTTAACAATTTAGCATGCGCATACGGGATAAGGACAACCCCCCTGAGCCATCGTAATAATCATCTCTGTGCACTGCCGAGGGTCGAACGGCCCGAACCAAAAGTGCACCTCTCAATAAAATACTCATTTCTATGCACTGGCGAGGATCGAACGGCCCGTACCAAAAGTGCATCTCTCAATATAATAATCATCTCTGTGCATTGATGAGGATCGAACGGCCCGTCCTATAAGTGCACCTCTCAATATAATAATTATGTCTATGCACTGCCGAGGATCGAACGGCCCGTACAAAAGTGTATTTTAAATACATTGTGGCGTATGGCCCGCTCCCATGAGAGTGGTGAAAATAACACTCTGCTCGCGGAATGTAAATTGAGAAGCGGTCACATGCAGACATGAACAATCAACAATCCACCCCGAATACGTCGGGAACACAAATACGCAAGTAAATGACCGATTTCTCTTTTTAAAAACCACAAAATAATATTTAAATCCTTTTTCGAAATTTACTTGCCAAGTTTATATAATGTTTAATAATACAACCTTATCCGAAAATACAATTGCCCGCTAAGAAAAATCAATTCTCTTTTTAGATGATTAAGAAAATAAACTCTAATCTTCCTTAGTCATTCGATTAGTATTTCGATTATATTAGCAGTCTAATATTACAGACAAGATCATAAGTTCAACAGGTAAGGCATGCTAGTGGGTCCTAGGCTACCCGAATATGGCATAATAGTAGCTACGCACGGAATCTCGTCACCTTGTGCGTACGTAGCCCCCGCAGATAGTAACACATACTTAATTATTTCACCTAGTGGGGCAATTCCCCATCACGAGGTAGAAAGGAGACTTACCTCGTTCGGAAATTCCATAACCGGTCTCCAAGCCCTTTCGACGACTCAAATCATTGCACAATGCTCTGAAACTATCCAAACAATGACAAACCAATGAAAATATACTCCAATATTTGCAACAATTCCAAATTATATAATTTCCAAACTCCGCTCAGTGAAATGACAAAAATTCCCTCGGGCCCACGTGCCCTGAAATCCGAAATTTTTCGAAGATACATTCTACCTATAGATTTACTAGTTCAATTATACATTTACTCAAAAATTCATGCTCAATTCGTGGCTAAATTCTAATTTACCACATTTCTAGGTTTCCTTCAACATTCCCAAATTTTCCTCAATTTCCCATACCAAATCTATGTAATAATCTTGTATTTAATTAAAAAAACGTGAAGAAATTACTTACCTTGACAATGCACGAAGAAATACTCTCTTTAAGCCTCCCAAGGTCGCCCATAGCATATGAAAATATATGGAGAAATGTCCAAATTCTTGCTTATAAACAATCTGCCCAGGCTTTTTTCCGCACCTGCGGTCCCCTTGTCGCGCATGCGCTTCCGCAGGTGCGCCAAAATCTCCCGCACCTGCGGACTCCTTGGCTCCAGCCCAATTTTGCACCTGCGGTTCCCTTAGCCGCACGTGCGGCCCCACACCTGTGGCCAAATCCTCGCAGGTGCGGTCACACCAGATGTTAGCAACCTCAGCCTTCTTCAAACTCCCAAACTTGATCCGTTAACCACCCGGAATCCACCTGAGGCCCCCGAGACCCCGTCCAATTATACCAACCTATTACAAAACATAATGCAGACTTGATCGCGGCCTCAAATCACATCAAACAACATTGAAACCATGAATCGCACTCAAATCCCGACTTTATGAACTTAGAAATTGGCAACTTCTACATCTGATGCCGAAACCTATCAAATTACGTCCGATTGAGCTCAAATTTTGCACACAAGTCATATTTGACATTGTGAACCTGCTCCAACTTCCGGAATTGCATTCCGACCCCGATATCAAAATTTTCACTTCCGGTCAGATTCTTCAAAACCCTTCAAATTTCTATCTTTAGCCAAATGACTTCAAAATGACCTCCGGACATCCGAATTCACTTCCGATCGCGCTCCCAACTCCAGAATCACCATACGAAGATATTCCCAGACTCAGAATCCCAAACGGACATCAACATCACTGAAGTTCGCTTCAAGCCAAACTTAGGAAATTTCTTCAAAATGTTGACTTCCACAATATGCATCGAAACGTTCCCGGGTTATCCAAAACTCGATCCGGACATATGCCCGAGTCCAAAATATCATACAAACCTGCAGGAACCTTCAAATCCTGATTCGGAGGTTGTTTACTCAAGATTCCAAATCTTAGTTGATTATTCCAACTTAAGGCTTCTGAAATGAGAATTTTCTTTCCAAATCAACTCTAAACTTTCCGAAATTCAATTCCGAGCACACTTACAAGTCATAATACCTGAAATGGAGCTGCTCACGACTTCAAGACGTTGAACGACGCGCTAGAGTTCAAAACGACCGATCGGGTCGTTACATTGTCCCCACAATAATGTCAGGAAATATGCTGTTGGATGTGAGAATTCTCGTGATTTCATACGGTTTCTTATTTTCAGTTGCTGATGCAATTTTCTACTTTTTGTTGTTTAAGCCATGTATCTCCTGTTGCATTCTGCTAAACTGGCTGTTGAGAAAGGGATTGCGCAAGGTGAAAGCGAGTCATATTTCAAGGAGTTGTCAGACTATATAATAATGTCTGTGCTAGAAGCTTTGCATGAGGTTGTTCTTTACATTAGAACTTATGTTGTTTCTTCTTCTTTCTCTTTTTTTTGTGTGTGTCGGGAAAAGTGTTTAAGTTCGATCTATTTGGATAAAAGAGAAAGTGATACTTGATTTGTTATCTCACGCAGGAGCCTATGATAGAAATATGTGCATTCATGTTGGCTAAATTGAATAATTGCCTGCAGCTTTGGTCATGTCTAAGACAGTTGTTTGATATTCAACTTCTAGTGTCCGTTCAGACATAAAGTTTGATGGAAGATTTTTCTAAATAAAATTTTTAATTTTTACTTGAAAATGTATTTTGAAAATTTGAAAAATTTTGAAAAATTGCAAAAAGTTGTTTCTCAAAATTTTCACTCACAGAACTTCAAAAATAACCCAAATTGAAATTTATGTCCAGACACAACTCTAAATTTCAAATACCATTTTCACTTGAAAAACTTCTTCACCATTTTTTCCAATTTTACAATTCTTATGTCCAACACCTACCTAGTTTCAAGGCAAGAAATAGCAAATAGTGGAAGAAATTGAGTTAGAACAGAAAAATAGGATTTTCAGTTGTGGTTCTGTTTCTTCTTTCAGATTAGTCCACCACTTCTCATTGAAGGTCAGCTCCGTAGAATAGTGGGATGAGGTAAAGCATGTCACTACAGAGAATTCAAGTAGAAAAAGAAAACTCAAAGAGAGAGCAAAATCAGAAGACTTTGATGCTGAGGAAGATGAATTACTGGGGGAGGAAAAAGAGCTTGAAACTGAAATTTTTGTCCAGGTATGTTCCTTTTTAAAAAATGAAGTCCCGATATAAGTGACACTGTTATACTCTTTATGCAAGCCTTTCACTTTTGTTCTACTGTTACTCTCAAATAACTTAAAGCGTTTTTGTTAGGTTGGCATCGTTGTGGGTACATTGATCGAAATATTCAAGGCTGGTTTCTTGCCTTTCTTTGACGAGTTATCACCATATCTAATACCTATCTGGGTAAGTTCACGACATGATAACCGTTGTTATCCGAACACTAATTTGTTATCCATTTATATATCTTATTGGTTGTCTTTTTAATTTTTCTATGAAGGGGGAAGATAAAACAATTCAAGAGAGATGTACATCGATTTATATCATTGATTATCTAGTCGCTAAGTGCCCTGAAGCGGCTCTAATGTGGGTTTGTGTGTAAGTTTTTCTTAAATGGCGGGCGTCACTTGTCACGACCCAAAATCATAGGTCATGATGGCACCTAACTCGACCTGCTAGGTAAGCCAACTAACAATAGATACACGACAGAAGAATATATAAGAAAATAAAATAGGATTGGTTGAACCTTTACAAATTTACCCAAGAACTGGTAGTACAAATCATGAGCTTCTAGGATCTAAAATTTACAAAGCGAATACAAATAATTACATGATCTATTGAAAACTACATGAACAGATTAATAATGTTTAAAAGTACCAAGGACAAGTGGAAGATTCTATCCAGAATACACGAACATCTTCAGGGTCATCTCCCGACTACTCCATCAGCTCCGCTCTAATAGTCTGCTTGGAGTGTGCAGAAGTGCAGTATCAGTACAACCGACCCCATGTACTGGTAAGTATCTTGTCTAACCTCGTCGAAGTTGTGACGAGGCTTTTTATTTAAAAGATGCTTATTGATAGCACTGTAATGTAAACCAGCAATAGAACTATATCACAGTATAATAAAATAGATTACACGATACGACTGTACAGAGCAATAACAGAGTACCAGAAAGAATCACAATTCCATAGTTTGCAGCATCTCATCCAACCCTTTCCTTGGAACGAATACCAATGAACCACAACAAATCACCTCCAAACTTTCATAGTGTGAGAGAAGTACTCAAGACATCAAATCTAACAGCACGACAACACCCTTTGTGCATTTATCTCATCCTCACCTTATATGCGTAAAACAGTACCGACCAAATGATAGAAATATCAATAATAAAAATGACAAGGAAGGAAATACGCAAGCAGTAATAATGAACGAGAATGTATAGAAGAACATCAATAAGAGACTAAGCGGAGAGCATAGAGGTAATGAAAACAATTAGGAAAAAGGTTTTAACTTCAACTAACTAGCATGATAGAGGCATGAAGATGCATATAACAAATAAGAGAAGGGGGATAGGTACATGTTCTTTATAATGCAACAAGTAGAGGCATGAATGGCAAACATGGAAGAAGACCCGTCCCTAAGTGCAACAAAATTGATATGACATGGATGCAATCATAACAGGAAGAAGTAGGCATGACGTTTACAAGTTAAACAAGTAGAAGGAATAGGCAACACAACAACAATTGAGATAGATAATAAGGACAGAACAATGACGACAAGTCACATAAGAACCATAAATACGACAGTAACAATTCAAGGTAAGACATGAAGATATCTACAAGAAAAGAATATCATAACATAATGCATGTCCCTCGTCCTCACTTGCACGGAAACACCCATCGTGCCATGAACTCGCAATGATACAAAAGTATAAAAGTATAAATGCAATGGCACGACATCACCCTCGTGCTTTACACTCTTCCTCACATGATAATGAATATAAACAATGGCACGACATCACCCTCCGTGCTTTACACTCTTCCTCACATGATAATGAATATAAAAAATGGCACGGCATCACCCTTCGTGCTTTACACTCTTCCTTACATGATAACGATAATAAACAATGGAACGACATCACCCTTCGTGCTTTACACTCTTCCTCACATGACAACGAATATAAAAAATGCACGACATCACCATTCGTGTTTTACACTCTTCTCACCAAGCATATGAAATTCAATAAAATGACAAGGTAGGAAGTATAAACAACATTAATTAGAGTGTTAAAATAGATATTCCAACAAATTCTCAATCACGACATTTATAACTAACAATGATTCAATAAAACCCTCAAGGGTCATATAATTCAAGTACTTCCACAAATCCCACAATATATCAGCAACATAAGTAAGGAATCTAGCGTCTCAAAGTATCAGCCACAACAACGTATTAATGATTATGCATAGAGATGATGGAATTGGATACATCAATGTATTCTAACAATTTCCCATCAAATTTATTAAGCTATATTAGGCTAAGTCTCGATTCTAACATTTAACACTACGTTCTTAATATCTAAAAGTCAAGTGAGGCATGGAGCAAGAAGGTTATGAAATTCTACAAGACACAATTATCACATGATCTATCCCCGAGCATGATTAACCCTAGCACATGCATATACGCTCGTCACCTCACATATGTATCACACCCGCAAGTATCAAACAATGACAAATAAGAGGAAAATTTCCCTCAACAAAGTTAGGCAAAACACTTACCTTAATTCGGCTAACTCTACACTCAATTTTCACCTTTCTTTTACAAATTCATCTCCGCTCATCTCAATCTAGCCCAAGACGGATTGAATACATCACACAATGCAAGAGGAAACAATTTCAATTAATAAAGCTGTAATTTTTATTCAATTTCTAAAAAGTCAACTCCTCGGGCCCGCACCTCAAAATTTGATAAATTTTACAAAACCCCAGCACCCACTCCGATTCGAGTTCAACCACACAAAAATTATTATTTTCTGAAACCAATTCTCCCTTCAAATCATCAATTTACATTTTGAAAACTTTCTTCAAAAACTACCATTTTCCCCAACACAAAAAACAATTTAAATGACCAAAATAAAGATAAAATCAAGGAATATAATAAATTATAGGTGAAGAATACTTACCCCATTGATTTTCTTGAAAACCCCACAAAGAATCACTCAAAATCAAGCTCTACAAGTCAAAATGTGATAAAAATGGTATAACCCTCCATTTGAGATTTATTCTGCCTGCCCAGGTGTTTATGCATCGCGAACAGGGAAATATGGTCACGTTTGCGAAGAAGAAAAATGAAAATTGTTCAGTTTGGTCATCGCGAACGCGACAACAAGATCGCGAACACGGAGAAGGAAAAACCTGATGGCTCACCACTAGCCTATGCGAATGCGAGAAAAGGCATGTGAACGGGAAAGAGGGAAAAGCATAAGTACGCGTTCGCGGACAAAAGAATGCAAACGCGTAGAAGGAATGGTCACCAGTGCCTAGGGCCTGGTTTGCACTACGTGAACGCGGAAGAAAGTACGCGAACGCAAAGGAGGAGAATGCTCACTTTCCTGATCGCGAGCGTGTTCATGCGAATGCGATCAAAAAATATTCCCTCCTCCAAGATTACTCATCGCGAACGCGGAAGAGCAGACACGAATGCGGAGGAGAAAACCAGATAACAGATATCAGTAGTCCAAAACTAGAAGAAAATGGTCTGTAGCCCATCCGAAACACACCCGAGACCCCATCTAAAAACACACACAAATTCTATAACCTAAACGGACTCGCTCGGAGTCTCAAATCACATCAAACAACTCTGAAACGACAAATCGCACCAAGAATCGAACTTATAAATTTCCAAATCTTCCAACTTCTAAAACTCGTGCAGAAACCAATCAAACCAACCCGGAATGATGTCAAATTTTGCAGGCAATCCCCAAATAACATGACGGAGTTGTTCCAACTCTCAGAATCGCGTTCCGACCCAGATAACACAAAAGTCAATCATTGGTCAAACCTTTCCACTTTCCAACTTCAACTTTCGCCGAAATTCCTGAAATTACCCTATAGACCTCAAAATCCAAATCCAGACGCACGCCTAAGTCCAAATTCACTGTACGAAGCTGCTGACATCATCCAAAACTCATTCAGGATCCGTTAAGACAAAAAGTCAAATTCTCACCGCTTAAGCTTCCAAAACTAGAATCATTCTTCCAATTCGACTCTGAATCATCCGGTAATTTAATCCAACCATGCACGCAGGCCGATATACATAATGTGAAGCTGTTCAAGGACTTATGCCACCAAATGGATCTTAAATTCTCAAAATGATTGGTCGGGTCGTTACATTCTCCCTCTCTTAAAACAAACGTTTATCCTCGAATGTGTCAAGAATCGCCTCGACATCCCCAAATTACTGAATGCACACTTCCAACATACACCCGCGGGTGATCCCATGACACCATATTCTACATAATCCTGACGACACAACACCATTAGAGATCCTTGTTTCAACCTTAGTCCTTAAACCTTAGAATCCCATTTTTATCATCCAGAATTCATTACAAGACCCGATTCCAACATCTACACATTGTAAAAGTTTGAACCAGCTATATCAAATCATGACCATAACCCAAGATGTAATCACACGACGTACCCCATCACTTCAATACTCACATTAGGAACTGTTGACCACCATTACTGCCGAAAAACAAATCCGGTGCCGATTGTAAACCTCATATCGATTAGAACCTCGTTCAAAAACCTTCATACCCCATCGATGATGAAAGAAACACGCATAACCTATTAACCACTCCTATGGTGAATAAAACAAGAAACTCACTCGCCCGACCAGGGCCATTGCCCAAATCCTCAACAAAATATAGCGTTATTCTTCCAAACCTTCTTCATCCCAATGTCATAGCGCAAAATCTCAGGTCTAGAAACCTGATCTCAACCAATACAAGCAGCCACCCCGACAAGTATCAACAATAATCATATGGATCCCCACATAACCCGGTTTCGTACACTAACAAGTAATAACTCAGACATGACAGGTAACAGTAAGAAAGCTAAATAAGAGAACTGCAAGCAAGTTAAGAAGGCCGGAAAATTTTAACATTTCACTATGAACTATTTTCAACAAGGTGAAAAAAAAATACATGAAATAAGAGTAAGGAGTCACATTTCATCACTGTACCATTGAGGCGTGCAACTCGATCCCATCATATCAATCCACATAGGGTACCCATCGAGCCATAATACTCGGGCTCACTGATCACATCTGCATCAACATCAAGCACAAAAGAGTGCATAAAATATAACGGTGGGGGAATCATTAGGAACAAACAATACTAGGAAAGGCAAGCACAACTATGGTGCAATAAGCTAAGCAACATCACAAAGTCCACCTCGTGCATAGTGCTACGAGGCCTAACTGAATCACAATATGTGTGGGAAGAATCATGTAAATCTTAAAACCCATCGTATTATAATAGAGAAACATATAGCATAAACCAGGGCGCGTCTAACATCCATTATGCCCGATGATATACATGTGGCAACAACCGCGCAAGAGCAAGCAAATCCAATCTTATACAAAATACACATTCTCATCATGCTTAAAATAACCCCCAACCAAATTTCGATCGTCCTCAAACAAGTAATAAACCTTCCAAATCATCCAATCCTCTATTCTTCACAACTCGCAATCACGGAATAGTCTGCAAACAAGGACATCCAGCCTCTGAGCCTCTTGAATACCAGAATTTTCATACCCAATCTCAACACTGCTACTCCAATAGCTGACCCGTAATTCATACTCCATCATCTCAAGGGTAAACACCCATAAGTTGAAACACAATGCATCTGCCAACAGGCGCTCCGGTGAAAACACATAGTGCCGGCAAAACCATAAACAGCGGAAATCGTTCGCACCATCAAGAACTCATATCCTCTCCTTCAAAACTAACTGCAACCTCGTACATGCAACTTTTCAACCCCGCATGGAGCCTCGCCTCTAACATGCTAACTCGCAACACTACGCAAATCTCATAGCCAACTCTGAATCGTAAGCAAATCGAACACCTCATCAACCGAGAATCTTTCATTTAACTCAATCTGGAAGAACACCACCACACGTAATATAGATTTGATACCAGTATAGAACATTCACTCCGACCGTGGTCATAACCATGGTAAATTCTTCGGAACTCCGTGACACTTCATCAAGTAATTAGAACCAATTTCCTTTAACTCAACCGAGCTACGGAGACTGCCAACCTTAAAGTAACTCAATCCAATATGACCGCCTTGAGGGAACTTCCTGGGAACCTTAAGCCATTTCTTGCATCACTCCAACATTGACAAGTAGACCTTTCTTGACAAGGAAATACCGAAGATCCAATTACCATTCACTACCAATTTTTTCAAGGCACCCATAGACAAATCCAAAAGTCCCTAAAGGCTACATAAGACCTAGAACTTGCCAGAACCTTCTCGATAACCATTAATCTTACTATGATCTTCAATACACAGCTAATACACGTCAAGCAACTCGTGTTACACCAGTATATGCCCATTCAAAGAAATAACCCAGAAATCTCTCGGTCCGAAAATTGATACAGCCCATAACCCTAAAATTCGATCGTCATTAGCAGACTCCACCACTTAGCTAGAATCCATAGAAAACCCCATCAGCAACCCAAGTTACCATATCTTCACAGCATGCCCCAATTTCGCACGACTATTTAGCTGAATACTTCACAAATTCATTCAATACTTATCACAGAACACGTCTAAGACTCTGCCAAATGCTTACCCATCTTTGCAATAGTCAACAACTTCCTCAAATGCTCTGTAATGATGACATATGCACTCTACCGAATGAAAACCTCATACGAGACACACGATCCAAATTCATCAGGCAGGAGATGGGCCACTAGTTATACTCAATCGACACCTTGCCGTGAGCCACCTTAGTCATAACAGCCTGGCCACCAGCCAACCTTCCCAAATATGTGCTTACCAACCAAACATATGAACCTGCCTCATACCACAACTGAACGATTAGAAGATTTAACACTGTATCCACTTGTGAGGCTAGACAATAGGTCCCGATGATAATCAAGCATCCATAGCCCGTCGTATTCCATTTGCAGCATCACAGATCGTCGGCACATAGCGAATACTGAAAGCACCCCATCACATATGAGCGATCGAGAAGAATTAAAGTCGTAGATTTCAAGCTGATACAAGGCTGCACGCTGAGGAAAGAAGAAAGCGAATTTTTCTTAAATGCCATGTAGCCTCCTGAAGATAGGTATAAAAATCATCATACCGATCCGAAGGAGTCTACTAGATACTTTCTCATGACTCGTAGAACCTACAAACCTAGTGCTCTAATACCAACTTGTCACGACCCAAAATCACAAGTCATGATGGAACTTAACTCGACCCGCTAGGTAAGCCAACTAACAATAGATACAAGCAAAAATAATATATAAGAAACTAAAATAATATTGACTGAAACCTTATAAATGTACCCAACAACTGGTAGTACGAATCATGAAGTTCTAGGATTTAAAATTTACAAAGCTAATACAAATAATCACACGATCTGTTGAATAGTACATGAACAAATTAATATTGTCTAAAACTACCAAAGACAAGTGGCAGCTTCTATTCAGAATACACGAACATCTTCAGGGTCATCTCACGACTTCTCCATTAGCTCAGCTCCAATAGTCTACACGACGTGTGCAGAAGTGCAGTATCAGTATAACCTACCCCATGTATTGGTAAGTATCTTGTCTAACCTCGTCGAAGTAGTGACGAGGCTTTTTATTTAAAATATGCTTATTGATAGCACTGTAATGTAAACTAGCAATAGAACTATATCACAATATAATAGAATAGAGTAAATGATATGACTGTACAGAGCAATAATAGAGTACTAGAAAGAATCACAATTCCATAGTTTGCAGCATCTCATCCAACCCTTTCCTTGGAACGAATACCAATGAACCACAACAAATCACCTCCAAACTTTCATAGTGTGAGAGAATTACTCAAGACATCAAATCTAACGGCACGTCAACACCCTTCGTGCACTTATCTCATCCTCACATTATATGCGTAAAATAGTACCGACCAAATGATAGAGATACCGATAATAGAAATGACAAGGAAGGAAATACGCAAGCAGTAATAATGAACGAGAATGTACAGAAGAACATCAATAAGAGACTAAGCGGAGAGAATAGAGGTAATAACAATTTGGAAAAAGGTTATAACTTCAACTAACTAGCATGATGGAGGCTTGAAGATGGATATAACAAATAAGAGAAGTGTGATGACCCAAGGGGTCATTTTATAAATTTAGACTCTGTTCCATGATTAATAGCAATAAAAAGACAAATTTTAAATTCCTAGATTTGCATGCGCAGTCCGGACGTGAAACCGGAAAACTTTTATGTGAAAATATGAGAAAATAATGATTTCTAGAATTTAAATTTGATTATAGTTGACTTTGGTCAACATTTTGAGTAAATGGAACCGGATCTATGTTCTGACAATTCGGAGGTCCGCAGTAAAATATGGGACTCGAGGTATGCCCAAAAATGAATTCTGAGGTCCCAAGCCGTAGAAATTAATTTTGGAAAGAAATTGTTTTCCTGAAATATTAATTAAATAAAGAAAAGAATTAATGTTTGAAACTATTGGTATCGCGGTCATATTTTAGTTCCGGAGCCCGGTACAGATTTGTTACAGTATTTAAAGGTTAACTATGAAATTTGGTGAAAAATGGAGTTTATTTGACGTGATTCGGACATCCGGTTGAGAAGTTATGAACTTTAAGTGTTCTTGAGAAAAATGATGAGTTTTGAGGTTTAATTCATAGTTTTACATGTTATATTCATGATTTGATCGCACGAACAAGTCCCTAAGATTTTTTTAGCCTTGCGTGCATGTTTTTTTTAGAGCCTCGAGGGCTCGGGTGAGTTTCGGATAGGCCACAGGATATTTTTGCACTTAAAAAGACTGATGTAGGTTCTGTTTCTGGTGCCCAAGTTTCATGTACTATGCGATCGCATAGGTAGGTTCGCCATCGCATAGTGTAAACTTCAGGGAGTGTTTTTTTGTACTGTGTGAACGCGGCCATGAGGCTGCGATCGCGAAGGCTCTGTTTGGCAAAGCTATGTGAATGCCCTTCCACCTACGCAAACGCATAAGGCAATTGGTCATGGGGGAGGAGGGAGCCCAGCACCCTATGCGAATGCATACGTCCCTGTGCGCATGTGAAGTTTAGCTCTCCGGTGGTCTATGCAATCGCGGCAGGCCCTATGAGAATGCATTGCAGGCCTGCCCAGCTATTTAAATACCTTTCTGAAATTGGGCATACTTCTTCCTCTTCATATTTTCGAACCTCGCAGCCCTAATAGCGATTTTCTTCAACAATTATCATCCCCAAGTCATAGTTAATCATGTCTAAACTTTGTTCTTTCAATTCCTTACTGTCTTTCATCACTTTTAAAGCAACAACTAAGAATTTTCATGGTAAAAATTGAGGGTTTGTGTAGAATTAGGAATTTTGTAAAAATTGAATTTTTTACATCGAATTAAGGTCGGATTTCGAAACTAATAGTATATTTGGGTTCGTGGGTGAATGGGTGAACGTAATTTGGTCCGAACCCCAAGTTTAGACCAAGCGCGCCCAGGGTCAGGTTTTCACTTTATTTTTTTAGAAAACTTAGGAAAAATTATGTTTTTCAATAAAGTTAGTTCCTTTAGCATTAATTGATGATATTTATTTAATTATGATTAGATTCGAGCAAGTTAGAGCAAGATTCTAGAGGAAAAGCTATAATTGAGTAATGAGTGGCCTACGAAATTGAGGTAAGTGTTTGGTCTAACTTTGAATTGAGGGAATAGGAATCCACACTTGTTTACTATGTGAAATGCATGTGTGTGGTGTAGAGGTCAGGTGACGAGTATGTATGCACCACCAAATAGCCTGTTAAACACGATCGCTTTCCCATCCCCAACTTTAATTGATTCTTGTCTTAGTTGTTCTATGTTCATTATTGCTTCTAAGACCACTTGGCCTTGTTATTTTGTTTTTAAATATTGTTGGGTTATTTTTGGAAAGAGTATTGGTTTTTTTAGTTGGTTCCCTTGTGGTACAAAATGGTTGANATATATATATGCATAGTTATGTTCCTGTTGGTTTCATGGTTGAGAGGATATTGATGAAGTTATGAGAAAAATACAGTTTCTTATTTATAATTATTGAGACAACAATATTGTGAAAGGCTTGGCCTAAATTGTAAAATTTATGAATAAATTGATATGAGATGTCTGGAGGGAGCAGGTTGCACGCCGCAACAAGGAGTGATAAGGATGGACAGGTGGGATCGGGTTGCACGCTGCAACAAGAGTAATAAGGGTAGATATATTTAGGGGGAGAAATAAGGGTGAACAGGTGGGAGCGGGTTGCACGCCGCAACAAGGAGCAATAAGGGAGGACATTTATATTTTTACTGAATTTCAAAGAAAATAAAGATTTGAAAGGCTTAAAATTTTATTTTACTATTCTTCATATTTTCGGCACTACTTTTATTTAAAGTTAAAGATTGGACACTTGGAAATTATTTGAGAAATTGGTTATAGATGAGGCCTAGGAAAAGGCAGCTGAGTTATTTTATTGTTGTTGTAGTACTTAATTATTTGTTTATATTTCCTTCTTGCTTTATATATTATTGTCACAGGTTATATTGTTAAAGCCCCACCGTAGCCTCGTCACTACTTCGTCGAGGTTAGGCTCGGCATTTACTCAGTACATGGAGTTGGTTGTACTAATACTACACTCTGCACTCTTTTGTGCAGATCCAGGTATCGGCCAACTGTAGAGATATTTACAGCGGCTATTCATTTATTCAGAGACACGAGGTATATCTGCCGGCGTTCGCAGATCCCGAGAGTTTTCTCCTATTTTCATAAATGATGTTTTATTTTATTCAAAACATTTACATTATTTCTTCCAGTAAAGTATTTGCAGTATTCTTTAGTAGTTCTGAATTGTGACACCAGACTCTAGGGTAGTTTTTTTTGGATTTATCTATAGAATTATTTCGTGGCTCGATTTAGTTAATTTTGTCTTATCTTATATTGTGAATTAATAATTTAAAGCCATTAAATTAAGTATTAATTTTAAAATCATTTATCCTGTTTAAATGGTTAGTTAAAGAAAATAGTTAAGTGAACTCTAACATTGGCTTGCCTAGCAAGTGTGGTGTTAGGCACCATCACGATGCATAAGGTTGGGAATTTGGGTCGTGACAAGTTGGTATCAGAGCACTAGGTTGCTTAGGTCTCACAATTCACGAACAAGCTTAGTAGAGTGTGAAGGATCGGTATGGAGACGTCTGTACTTGTCTTTCGAAGGCTATTGCATTAGGAAACAAATCCATTTTTATTTCTACTCTATCGTGCGATTATTGTATCCGAAATACTGATTAGATTCTTCTATTCTCTCGTAGATGGCGAGAACACGTGCTTCGTCTTCCGCTGACCAACATTCCAATCCTCCAGCAGCAGCAGCTCCTACTAGGGGCATAGGCCGAGGCCACAATAGAGGCCGAGGCAAGGGCAGGACTCAGCCTATTTCTCAGGCAGCAGCCCCATCTGCAAAACCCAAGATTGAGATTGATGAGGGGGTTCCAGCTCAGACTGTTCCAGCGGGACCAACTCAGGTTCCCGAGGGGTTTATTGCTACCTCGGTCCTTCAGGATGCTTTGTTCCGTTTGGTGGGCTTGATGGAGAGTGTAGCCCGGAAGGGCACATTCCCTGTTGCAAAAGCCGTATCACAGGCTGGAGGCGGGGTCCACACTCCTGCTACCCACTCCAGTCCAGACTACTCCTCAGGTTCAGACCCCAATAGCCAATCCTGTTGGGGTAATTCATCCAGTTGTAGCAGTGTCGTCCCTTAATGGGCAGCTACGTCTACCAATGCTTTATGGAGGTTGGACAGGTTCATTAAGTTATTTCCTATTCACTTCAGTGGTGCTACTTTAGAGGACCCTCAGGAATATTTGGATAGTTGTCATGAGGTGTTCCGAAATATGGGTATTTTGGAGACCAATGGGGTCGATTTTGCTTCTTTTCAGATGACTGGTTCCGCCAAGAAATGGTGAAGGGAATTTTTGTTGACTAGACCAGTTGGATCACCTTCTCTGAATTGGGATAAGTTATCTCATCTCTTTTTGGAGAAGTTCTTGCCTATTACTACTTGCGAGGATAAGCATCATCAGTTCGAGCGACTTCAGCATGGCAGTATGACAGTGACCCATTATGAGACTCGTTTCGTGGATTTGGCTAGACATGCCATTCTTTTACTGCCCATAGAGAGGGAGAGGGTCAGACGGTTTGTTGATGGCCTTGCTCAGCCCATCAGGTTGCAGATGGCTAAGGAGACAGGGACCGAGATTTCTCTTCAGGATGCAGCTAATATAGCTAGGAGGGTTGAGTCAGTTCTTAGAATGGGAGGTCAGGGGTCAGACAGGAGACCTCGCCATTTCGGTATATTCAGCACTGCCTCATCTGGGGGTGGAGATACTCAGGGTAGAGGCTATTCTTCCAGGACATTTAATTCAGCACTTCATACGTCCCATGTTGCTTCAGGAGGTCGTGGCTCTTACTTGCCTAATCCTGATCAGATCACCTCCTCTTCATAGTTATTATCGTGGTGAGCCGGTTCGTCAGGGTCAGCCTCAGTATCAGGATGGTTGTTATGAGTGTGGTGAGTATGGGCACATTCAGAGATCTTGTCCGAAATTCTTGGGTAATCAGCCTCAGTACCAGAATTCTTGTGCCATAGTTCCGGCACTAGCTACAACACCACCTGCCAAGCCAGCCAGGGTTAGGGGTCAGGTAGTCAGAGATAGAGGTCAGAATGTTAGAGGTGGAGGTCATTATGCTAGAGGTGGAGGTAAGCCCGCTAGACGTGGTGGCCAGCCTGTTAAAGGTGGAGGACCACTTGTCAGGGGGTCCTCCTGGAGGTGTAGTTTAGGGTGGTAGGGACCATCCCCGACTATATGCATTTCTAGCCAGGTCTGAGGTAGAGTCCTCCGACGTTGTTATTGCATGTATCATCTCAATTTGTGGTAGAGCTGCTTCAGTTTTGTTTGATCCGGGGTCTACTTACTCGTGTGTTTCATCCTTTTTTGCCTCGTATTTGAATGTGCCCTGTAATCCCTTGAGTGTTCATGTTTATGTGTCTACACCGGTGGGGGATGCTACCATGGTAGATCGAGTATACCATTCATGCGTGGTAGTCATAGAAAGTCTTGAAACTAGTGTGGATCTTTTACTTATAGACATGGTTGATTTTGATGTTATATTGGGGATGGATTGGTTGTCTCACTACTATTCCATCTTAGACTGTCACGCCAAGACAGGTACTATAGCATTGTCGGGGTTGCCTCGATTAGAATGGAAAGGGAACCCTGGTCATTCTCCCATCCGGGTAATTTCTTATGCTAAGGCTCGCTGCATGGTGGAGAAAGGGTGTTTGGCTTATTTGGCTCATATTCTTGATTCCGATACCGAGGTTTCTTCTATAGAGTCAGCTCCTCGTGAGTGAGTTTCCTGAGGTATTCCCTGCAGACCTTCCGGGTATGCCACCCGATAGATATATTGATTTCTGTATTGATGTGGCTCTGGGAACTCAGCCCATTTCTATTCCTCCATATCGGATGGCCCCACCAGAATTGAAAGAAATAAAAGAACAGTTGCAAGACTTGCTAGATAAAGGTTTCATAAGACCCGGTGTCTCCCCTTGGGGTGCACCGGTTTTGTTTGTAAAGAAGAAAGATGGGTCGATGAGAATGTGTATAGATTACCAACAGCTGAATAAAGTTACTATCAAGAATAAATATTCGTTGCCGATAATTGATGACCTATTTGTTCAGCTTCAGGGTGCTAGAGTATTTTCGAAGATTGACTTGAGGTCAGGCTATCATCAGCTGAAGATTAGGGCGTCCGATATTCCTAAGACAACCTTTCGGACGAGGTATGGGCATTATGAATTTTTGGTTATGTATTTTGGGCTGACTAATGCTCCAGCAACCTTTATGGACTTAATGAATCAGGTTTTCAAGCCCCATCTGGACTCTTTTGTGATCGTGTTCATTGATGACATTCTTATATACTCCCGCAGTCGGGAAGAGCATGAGCAGCATCTCCGTATAGCACTCCAGGCTTTGAGAGATAATCAGTTGTATGCCAAGTTTTCTAAATATGAGTTCTGGTTAGATTCAGTAGCCTTTTGGGTCATATTGTATCAGCTGAGGGTATTCATGTTGATCCTAAGAAGATAGAGGTAGTCAGAGATTGGCCTAGACCCAGTACAACCACGGAGATTAGGAGTTTCTTGGGTTTGGCGGGTTACTACCATCATTTTGTGGAGGGGTTTTCATCCATAGCAGCCCCAATGACTAAATTGACTCAGAAAGGTGCCCCATTTAAATGGTCAGATGAGTTCGAGGTGAGATTTCAGATGCTTAAGACAGCCATGACTTCAGCACCGATGTTGGTGTTACCATCAGATGCGGGTTCTTTCACGGTATTGTGGTGCGACTCGAGTTGGCCTTGGAGAAGTGTTGATACAGGATGGAAGGGTGTTTGCGTATGCGTCTCGACAGCTGAAGGTCCATGAGAAGAATTATCCCGTTCATGACTTAAAGTTGGCAGCGATTGTTCATGCATTGAAAATTTGGAGGCACTATCTTTATGGCATGTCGTGTGAGGTTTTTACCGACCATCGTAGTCTCCAGTACTTATTCAAGAAGAAAGATCTAAATTTGAGGCAGCGGAGATGGTTAGAGTTACTAAAAGATTATGATGTCACCATATTATATCACCCAGGAAAGGCCAATGTGGTGGCTGATGCATTGAGTAGAAAGGTGGTGATTATGGGCACCCTTGTGTATGTTCCAGTTGGTGAGAGATCGTTGGCTTCAGACATTCAGACGTTGGCTAATCAGTTCGTGAGGTTGGATATTTCGCCCATCAGTGTTCTAGCTTGTACGGTCGCTCGGTCTTCTCTAATTGACTGTATCCGGGAGCGGAAAGATGATGACTGTATCCGCAGAGTAGTTTTTCATCCGGTTTAAGGTAAGTGATGATTGTAAATCTCGTCCTGAGGGTATGAAACCCCGGACTTCGCACTTTATCACTATATTGGAGTGGCGCGCATGCTAGATGACGAGTGTGTGGCGTACACTATTGGGAAATTGTGACTTGGTCCATCTCCTAGCAACTATTAAGTTGCGTATTTGATTATAAATCATATGATACTTCATGTTTCAAAGATTATTACTATGTTTTGGGCTGAATGCCCTATTTGGGTCTCGTACCAAGTGTTTGGACCCCTTGGTTTTTTACTACTAATTCCTCACAGTTTTGAATTGAAAGTTATACTCAGTCATGATTTTACCTGTTTACTGTTTAATTGAGTTTCATTACTCCACTTTGATGCATATGAAAGATGTTTTGGGACAAGATCCCTGCTTTTACTGAATGCCCGAGTTGGTTGTGAGGTTATGAATTAGCGAGGCCGAGGGCCTGATTTGTGAGGATATGATATGGGATCGGGCCGCATGCCGCAACATGTTATTGATAGGCCGAGTGCCAGCGTGATTGATGCCATGATTTGGCTTGTTTTAGCGCTTGGACTGTAGGAGCCCCTCAAGAGTTTGTACACACCCACAGTGAACGCAGGTACCTACTTAGTGCGAGTGCCGAGTGATGAGTGATTTGGAGGCATGAGTGACAGTGAGGTTGCCCGAGGGGCTGATATTGAGTGATGATAAGGCATGCTGAGTGACTGATTCTGAGGGATGTTATGCCCGAGGGGTGATTTATGAAATATGTTTTTGCCCGAGAGGATATTTATGATTTCTATCATTTCTATATTAAATTATCTTGATTTCTATGGAAACTGTTGAAAGGTACATTTTCAAAGGAATTTTACTGAAATCGACTTTCAAGTGTTACAAATTGTCGTATCTATGAGTTTTGAAAGAAGGATTGTATTTACTGTGGATTGATGACTTGTTTATGTATTTCGTAGTTCTAAAACATTATTTACTTTCATTACTACTGAGTTGGCGTACTCACATTACTTCCTGCACCTTGTGTGCATATTTAGGTGCTAGAGTGGAGTGAGCCGCTTGCCCGTCCAGGGATTTCCGGAGATTTTTGCAAGGTAGCTGCACGTGTCCGCAACCCAAATTTTCTACTTCTTATTTCTATAGTAGTCACATTCCCTAGACTTATTTTGCATTAGAGATATTGTGAAATATTTATGTTTTTTTTTTAAATGTTCGTGACCCAGTGACTCTGGGTTTTTAGGCAGTGCTTAAACATTTGGCTTAGTATCTTGTGATTTAAAAATGCTTAATTGAAACTGTTATGAAATATCGGATCAGAAGTGATATAAAACAAGAAGTCTTTATGTTTGAAAATATAATTGGCTGGCCTAGTAATTTGATAGGCGCCATCACGACCAGGGGTAGTTTTGGGGTCGTGTCAAGTTGGTATCAGAGCGAGGTTACATAGGACTCACCGGTCATGAGCAGGTTAAGTAGAGTCTTGCGGATCGAGACAGAGACGCCTGTATTTATCTTCGGGAGGCTGCAGAACCCTTAGGAAAAATCTCGCATTTCTTTAATTCTTCTCGTGCGAATCTATTTGTTCTGGAAACTAAACTTCTATTGTTTCATTCTCTCACAAATGGTGAGGACGCGCGCTACTAGACAGGGTGATCAGCCACCAGTTGGACCAATGAGGGGTCGAAGCCGTGGTAGGGGTAGAGGTGCAGCCCGTGCAGCTTCCGGGGCGGTACCCATAGACCCGTCTATTATTCGAGATCAGGTCCCAACCACAGATGTTCCAGTGGGACTGGCTCAGGCACCAGCTGTGCCTATTGTTATTCCAGGTCTTCAGGAGACCTTGGACCAGATTCTGACCGCATGCTCCAGTCTTGCCCAGGCGGTCGATGTTTCTACTTCAGCCGCTGCTTTTCACGCCGGGGGAGGCACTCAGACTCCAGCTGCCCGTACACCTAAGCAGGTTATTCAGGGACTCCAGACACCGGAGGTAGTTCCAGCTCAGCTGGTTGCACCAGCCCAGGATTTTGTGGTTCCAGCCATGGCTGACGATGAGCAACGCAAATTGGAGCGATTTGGTAGACTTCAGCCTCAGACTTTCAGTGGTGTTGAGGGCGAGGATGTTCAGGGTTTCTTAGACAAGTTTCAGAGGATGCTTCATACAACAAGTATATTGGAGACCAGTGGGGTCTCGTTTACTACCTTCTAGTTCTCAGGAGCTGTATTTACTTGGTGGGAGGCTTATGGGAGGTGTAGGCCCGTTGGTGCAACGCCCCTTACTTGGCAGCAGTTTTCCACTCTCTTCTTAGAAAAGTATGTTCCACAGTCCCGCAGAGAGAAGCTGCACAGGCAGTTTGAGCAGCTGCATCAAGGTGATATGACGGTGTCGCAGTACGAGATGTGGTTTTATGAGCTTGCCCGTCATGTTATTTGGTTGGTCCCTACAAAGAGAGATAGGATCAGGAGATTCGTGGATGGCCTCGTATATCAACTTCGTATTCTTATGACCAGAGAGAGGGTATCGGGTGCTACTTTTGAGAAGTTTATTGATATTACCAGAGAGATTGAGTCGGTTCATCACCAGGAGCGAGATGAGAGGGAGGCCAAGAGTCCTCGAGGATTTGGTAGTTTTGGTGGTGTTCCTTTGGGGGACAGTTCCAGCACGGTAGAGGCCATCCATTCAGGCAGGCTCAATCAGTACTCAGGTTATTGTGGTGGATCCACTGGATGTGGTCCTCACAGTTCTCATAAGGGGCACCCATCATTCAGTGCTCTTCCAGCCTAGAGTTCATATCGAGCACCATCGGTTCAGGACTCATCTATGCCTGATTCTACCAGAGGTTATCTTGGTGCTTAGAAGTTCCCTTCAGTCCCCATCTCCAGGACCGAGAAGTTGTTCCGAGTGTGGAGAGTTTGGGCATGTGTGGAGGTAGTGTCCTTATCGTCATGGTGGCCCGCCTCAGTAGATGGGCCAGTCCTCGACTTCATCCCCAGTTACTTCACCACCTGCCCTGCCAACTAAAGGTGAGGGTCAGGCAGCGAAAGGCCTCCCTAGAGGGGGAAGTTGATCAGGTGAAGGTCAGGTCCGTTTTTATGCACTTCCAGCCAAAGCAGATGCTATGGCCTCAGATGCAGTGATTACATGTATTGTTTCAGTTTTTCACCGAGATGCTTCGGTCTTATTTTATCTTGGTTCCACGTATTCCTATGCTTCGTCATATTTTGCCCATTTCTTAGATATGCCCCGTGAGTCCTTAGTTACATATATTCATGTGTCGACTCCGATGGGCGATACTATTGTGGTGGACCGAGTGTATCAGTCGTGTGTGATATCTATTGGGGGTCTGGAGACCCGAGTGGGTCTGCTATTACGTAGCATGGTTGACTTTGATGTGATATTGGGTATGGATTTGATATCTCTGTGTCATGTTGTTCCAGATTTCCACGCTAAAACTGTGAACTTAGCGATGCCGGGATGTCCGAGAGTCGAGTGGAGAGGTTCTATTAAGTATGTGCCTAGTAGGGTAATTTCATACCTGAAGGCCCCGCGTATGGTAGAGAAAGGATGTTTGTCTTATTTGGCATTTGTGAGGGATGTCAGTGCTGAGACTCCCACTATTGATTTTGCTCCTGTGGTTCGTGATTATCCGTACGTGTTTTCTGCAGATTTGTCGGGCATGCCGTCCGACAAGGACATTGATTTTGGCATTGAGTTGGTGCCGAGCATTCAGCCTATTTCTATCCTACCATATCGTATGGCACCAGCGGAGTTGAAGAAATTGAAAGAGCAGCTTCAGGAACTCCTAGATAAGGGTTTCATTCGGCCTAATGTGTCACCTTGGGGTGCACCGGTGCTGTTTGTAAAGAAGAAGGATGGTTCCATGAGAATGTGTATTGACTACATGCAGGTGAACAAGGTTATAGTCAAGAATAAGTACCATTTGCCTCGCATTGATGATTTGTTCGACCAACTTCGAGCTAGGGTGTTCTCTAAGATTGATTTGAGATCCGGGTACCATCATCTGAAGATTCTGGATTCAGATATTTCCAAGACGGCTTTCAGGACCCGTTATGGCCATTATGAGTTTTTGGTGATGTCTTTTGGGCTGACCAATGCCCCAGCAGCGTTCATGCACCTGATGAACAATGTGTTTTAGCCACATTTGGACTTTTTCGTCATTCTGTTAACTGATGACATCCTGGTGTATTCTCATAGCCAGGAGGAGAATGCTCAGCATTTGAGCGTTGTATTGCAGATATTGAGGGAGGATAAGCTTTATGCAAAGTTCTCTAAGTGTGATTTTTGGCTTGGCTCAATAGCTTTCTTGGGACACGTGGTGTCCAGCGAGGCTATCCAGAATGATCTGAAGAAGATAGAGGCGGTGCAGAGTTGGCCCAGACCGTCCTCAGTTACAGAGATTAGGAACTTCCTTGGATTAGCGGGATATTACTATCTCTTTGTGGAGGGGTTTTCTTCTATTGCTTCACCCTTGACAAACTTGACTCAATGGGTTCTCCGTTCAGGTAGTCTGACGAGTGTAAGGGGAGCTTCCAGAAGCTCAAGATAGATTTGACCTCAACTTCAGTGTTAGTATTTCCATCTGCTTCAGGTTCTTATACCGTGTATTGTGATGCCTCGAGGATAGGAATTGGTTGTGCTTTGATGCAGGAGGGTAGGGTGATTGCCTACGCCTCCCGCTATTTTAAGACTCATGAGAAGAATTATCTGGTGCATGATCTCGAGCTAGCAGCCATTGTTCTCGCCTTGAAGATTTGGTGTCATTATTTGTATGGGGTTCATTGTGAGGTTTTTACTGATCACCGTGGCCTGCAACATTTGTTTAGGCAGAAGGATCTGAACTTGCGTCAGAGGATATGGTTGGAGCTTCTCAAGGACTATGATATCACGATTCTATACCATCGGGGGAAGGCCAACGCAGTGGCCAATGCCTTGAGTCACAGAGCAGAGAGTTTGGGGAGTCTAGCATACCTTCCAGCAGCAGAGTGACCATTAGCACTTAATGTTCAGGCCTTAGCAGGCCAGATTGTGAGGTTGGACTTATCAATTCCCACCGGGTATTGGCTTGTGTAGCCTCCAGGTCTTCTCTTTATGAACGTATCAGGGAACGCCAATATGATGACCCACACTTGCTTGTTCTTCAGGAATAGAGTCCGGCGAGGTGATGCCAGGATGTGGTTATTGGTGATGATGGTGTTATGAGGATGCAGGTTCGGATATGTGCTTAATGTAGACGGGCTTCGCCATTTGATTCTTGAGGAGGCCCACAACTCACGGTATTCCATCCATCTGGGTGCCACGAAGATGTATCAGGATCTGAAGAAGCATTATTGGTGGAGGCAGATGAAAAAGGATATCATTAGATTTGTAGCTCGGTGTCTCAACTGCCAGCAGGTCAAGTATGAGCACTAGAGACCCGGTGGATTGCATCAGAGGTTGGTTATTCCTGAATGGAAGTAAGAGTGGATCATCATGGATTTTGTAGTCGGGCTCCGACGGACTTCGAGGAGGTTCGATGCTATATGGGTTATTGTGGATCGTATGACCAAGTCTACTCACTTCATTCCTATTGGTATTACTTATTCTTCGGAGCGGTTAGTTGAGATTCATATCCGGGAGATTATTCGGTTGGATGGTGTTCCGATCTCCATCATTTATGATAGAGGTACCCAGTTTACACCGCAGTTTTGGAGGGCCGTGCAGAGGGAGTTGGGTACTCATGTGGAGTTGACCACAACTTTTCATCCTCAGAAGGACGGGCAGTCCAAGCGCACTATTCAGATAGCTCCATATAAGGCTTTGTATGGGAGGAGGTGCAGGTCTCTAGTTGGTTGGTTTGAGCCAGGTGAGGCCAGACTCTTGGGTACGGATTTGATACAGGATGCTTTAGTTAAGGTGAATTTGATTCAGAAGCGGCTTCGCATGCCGCAGTCGAGGCAGGAGAGTTATTCGGACCGGAAGGTCCGGGATGTATCTTTCATGGGTGGGGAGAAGGTCCTGCTGAAGGTGTCACACATGAAGGGTGTTATGCGATTTGGGAAGAGGGGAAAGTTGATTCCTCGTTTCATTGGGCTTTTTGAGGTGCTTCAGAGGGTTGGAGATGTGGCTTATAGGCTTGCCTTGCCACCTAGTTTGTCGAGCGTGCATCCGGTATTTCATGTTTCCATGCTCCGAAAGTATATTGGTGACTCGTCTCATGTTTTGGACTTCATTTCGGTTCAGCTAGAGGGTGATATGTCTTATGAGGTGGAGCCAGTAGCTATTATGGGTCGTCAGGTCAGAAGGTTGAGGTCTAAGGATATAGCTTCAGTGAAGGTGTAGTGGAGAGGGCAGCCGGTGGAGGAGGCCACCTGGGAGACCGAGAGGGAGATGCAGAGCCGTTATCCTCACTTGTTTGAGACTCCAGGTATGTTTCTAGACCCGTTCGAGGGAGAACGTTTGTTTAAGAGGGGAAGAATGTAACGACCCGACTTGTCGTTCCAAGAGTTTAGTCCCATTTTCCCCATTTTTGCTTAATTCTTGTATGGTTCAGCTCTTTTATGTTGCGGTGGATTGATTGGTTTGGGTTCGGAGTGGTTATGGAGAGGAATGAGATAGTCTCTTAAGTTGGTGATTTAATTGGAAAAGTCAACCGAAAGTTGACTTATAGGAAAATGAGCTCGGAATGTGGTTTTTGTGGCTCGGATAGCTTCATTAGTTTATTTGGGACATAGGAGTATGTTCGAAATTTCAATAATTCAAAAATTTCTTGGAATTGATCAGACTTTTTCGATCCAAAGCGTTTCACGTGGGAAATTTCCATCACTTGTAGGATACTTTCATAGAAATCGCAAAAGGCGGAGGTCCGGAGTAGATTTAGGCTTGAATTGGCGAAATTAGATTTTTGGCAATTTCCGGATGGCAATGGAAAATTAGTCGTCGGGTTCAAAATGGAATTCTGGATGTTGGGATAGGTTCGTATTGTCATTTGGGATGTGTGTGCAAAATTTCATGTTATTCGGACGTGGTTTGAGTGGTTTCGGCATCGTTGGCGAATTTCGGAAGATTAGAAATTCTTAGGCTCGAATTATGGATTTATTTGGCATTTTGATGTTTTTTTTAGTGTTCCGAGGGTTCGACTAAGTTCGGGTGATCATGTAGGACTTGGGGGTGCCATTGGTTGAGGGCTCGGAGGCCTCGGGATGAGTTCGGATGGTTGGCGGATGAGATTTTTGGCATTAGAGTTTGCTGGTGTTTGCTGTTTTGTGATTCTGCAGATGCGGACAGGTGGTCGCAGGAGCAGTCGCCGCAAGTGTGGGTTGGCCATCGCAGGTGTGGAAATGGGGGAGCTGGGAAGGAACCGCAGAAGCGGAAGTTTAGGCCGCACCTGCGAGTCCGCAAATGCGGTAAGTGGAGCGCAGGTGCGGAAGTGGTTTGTTAATTGGGAATTGGCAGGTGCGCACCTGGGACCGCAGGTGTGAGGAAAAGTCCACAAATGTGGTTTTCCATTGGCATAGGGTATAAATAGTTGCCTTCGCGGGACCTTGCCATTTCTTCACCATTTATATTCGGAATTAGAGCTTTTTGAGAGGATTTGAAGAGGGATTCGTGGGGTATCACCTGGAGGTAATGTTTTTTAACTCAATACTCGATTCTATGATGATTCATAACTGATTAGGCATGAAATTTATGGGAAATAAGGAAGAAAATTGGTGGATTAGGGCTTGAAATTCGAGACTTTGATTTGAGGATTTGAGGGACCGTTTATTGTCCGATTTTAAGGTATTTGTTATGCATGAACTCGTGAGAGCGTAAGGATTTTAGTTATGTGGTCCTTATCGGAATCTGAGTCATGGGTTCGGGGTTGGGTTTGGCCAATTTAAGAATTTTTTATGTAAATTGATTATTTTCGAGTGGGCTTTTTTCCTTTGTCATATTTTGATGATATGAATCTGTTTTGGAATAGATTCGAGGCGTATTGAGGCTGAGTCGAGTGGCAAGGGCATCGCATAGTAGTTTTTTATCCGGTTTGAGGTAAGTAATGATTGTAAATCTCATCCTAAGGGTACGAAACCCCGAACTTCGCACTTTATCACTATATTGGAGTGGCGTGCATGCTAGATGACGAGTGTGTGGCGTACACTATTGGGAGATTGTGACTTGGTCCGTCTCGTAGCAACTATTAAGTTGCGTATTTGATTATAAATCATATGATACTTTATGTTTCAAAGATTATTACTATGTTTTGGGCTGAATGTCGTATTTGGGGATCGTGCCAAGTGTTTGGACCCCTTGGGGGATTTTTACTACTAATTTTTCACAGTTTTGAATTGAAAGTTATACTCATTCATGCTTTTACCTGTTTACTATTTAATTGAGTTTCATTACTCCACTTTGATGCATATGAAAGATGTTTTGGGACAAGTTCCCTGCTTTTACTGAAATGCCCGAGTGGCTTGTGAGGTTATGACTGAGTGAGGCCGAGGGCCTGATTCGTGAGGATATGATATGGGATCGGGCTGCACGCCGCATCATGTTATTGATAGGCCGAGCGCCAGAGTGATTGATGCCATGATTTTGCTTGTTTTAGCCCTTGGACTGTATGAGCCCCTCCGGAGTCTGTACACACCCCCAGTGAGTGCAGATACCTACTGAGTGTGAGTGTCGAATGCCGAGTGCCGAGTGCCGAGTGACGAGTGATTTTTGAGGCATGAGTGACTGTGAGGTTGCCCGAGGGGCTGATACTGAGTGATGGTGAGGCATGTTGTGTGACTGATTCTGAGGGTTGTTATGCCCGAGGGGTGATTTATAAATATGTTTTTGTCTGAGAGGCTATTTATGATTTCTATCATTTCTATATTAAATTATCTTGATTTCTATGGAAACTTTTGAAAGGTACATTTTCAAAGGAATTTTACTGAAATCGACTTTCAAGTTATACAAATTGTCGTATCTATGAGTTTTGAAAGAAGAATTGTATTTACTGTGAATTGATGACTTGTTTATGTGTTTTGTAGTTCTCAAACATTATTTACTTTCATTACTACTGAGTTGGTGTACTCACATTACTCCCTACACCTTATGTGCAGATTCAGGTGCTAGAGTGGAGTGAGCCGCTTGCCCGTCCAGGGATTTCCGGAGATTTGTGCAAGGTAGTTGCACGCGTCCGCAGCCCTTCTTTTCTCCTTCTTATTTCTGTAGTAGTCTCACTCCCTAGACTTATTTTTCATTAGAGATATTGTGACATATTTATGTATTTTTTTTACATGCTCGTGACCCAGTGACTCTGGGATTTTGAGCAGTGTTTAAACATTTGGCTTAGTATCTTGTGACTTAAAAATACTTAATTGAAACTATTAAGAAATACTGGTTCGGAAGTGATACAAAACAAGAGTTCTTAATGTTTGAAAATATAATTGGCTGGCCTAGTACTTCGATAGGCGCCATCACGACCAAGGGTAGTTTTGGGGTCGTGACCAACATAATGCATGTCCCTCATCTTCACTTGCACAGAAACACCCATCGTGCCATGAACTCTCAGTGATACAAAAGTATAAAAGTATAAAATGCAATGGCAAGATATCACCCTTCGTGCTTTACACTCTTCCTCACATGATAATGTATATAAACAATGGAACAACATCACCCTTCGTGCTTTACACTCTTCCTCACATGATAATGAATATAAACAATGGCACGACATCACTCTTCGTGCTTTACACTCTTCCTCACATGATAATGAATATAAACAATGGCACGACATCACTCTTCGTGCTTTACACTCTTCCTCACATGATAATGTGGTCATCTTATGAATTAAAACTCTATTTAGGAATTATTAGCCTTAAAAAGATAAATTTTTAATTACCTCAATTTGCGTGCATAGTCCGGGCGCTAAACCGGAAAGCTTTTTGTGTGAAAATATATGAAATAATAAATTTTGAGAGTTAATTTGATTTTAGTTTACTTTGGTCAAAAATTTGAGTAAATTGACCCGAATCAGTCTTCCGACGATCCCGGGAGGTTCGCAGTAAAATATGGGACTTGGGCGTATACCCAGAATGGAATTCCGAGGTCCCTAGCCTTAGAAATCAATTTTGAACAAAATTATTTTTGCTGGATTATTAAGGAAATAAAGAAATGAACTAATGTGTGAAATCATTAGTATCGGTCCCGTATTTTGGTTCTGGAGCCCGCTACATGTTTGTTATGGCATTTAAGTACTATCTGTTAAATTTGGTGAGAATCGGAACTTATTTGACGTGATTCGGACGTCCGGTTGAGAAATTGTGAAAATGAAGTGTTCTTGAGGAAAATCATGAGTTTGAGGTTAAATTCGCAGTTTTTGATGTTATTTTGACGATTTGATCGTATGAGCTAGTTCTTATGATGTTTTTAGACTTGCGTGCATGTTTGGTTTGGATCCCCAAGGGCTCGGGTGAGTTTTGGATAGACCACAGAGTGATTAGAACTTAAGAAAACTCAGTTGTGCATCTGGTGTTTTGCACAGGCCTCTGATCTCGTAAATGCGAGATCAAGCTTCGCAAATGTGAAGTCTGCCGGCCTGGGAAATGCGACTATATTGTCACAGATGTGAAGAAAGCCTGGGAAGCCCAACCTCGCAAATGCAAACCTTTGGCCGGAATTTGCGAAGTCCCCAGATGTCGCAAATGCGACATATATGTCAGAAATGCAAAGGCAATAGGATTTCAAAGGGTTCGCAATTGTGAACCCCTTATCGCAATTGAGGTAACTTAAGCATGTTAAGTCATATTTTAGACGGGATTTTCACCCATTTTTCAATTCTAATGAACCCTAAACCTCCATAGGCAATTTTCCAAAGACCCAAACTTCTCCAAATCATTGGTAAGTGATCTCTAACTAATTCCTTTCAATCCTTAACAACTTTTTACAAGATTTTATAATAGAATCTAGAGTTTTCATGGTAAAATTGGGATTTTTGGGTAGAACTTAGGAATTTCAAAATTGGGTATTTAGACCTCGAATTGAGGGCAGATTCCAAAACCAAATGTATATTCGGGCTCGGGGGAGAATTGGTAAACAGGTTTTTGTCCGAACCTCGAGTTTAGACCAAGCGGGACGGGGTCGATTTTTGTCTTTTTATAGGAAAACCATGATTTTTCATTAAAGATAATGCCTATAGAAATAATTAATGATATTGAACCAATTGTGATTAGATTCGAGCGGGTTAGAGGCAAATTCTAAAGGAAAAGTTGTGCTTGAGCAGTAAATTGCTTGTGAAATTGAGGTAAGTGTTTGGTTTAACCTTGGCTTGAGGGAATAGGAATCCCCAACTTAAATGATATGTGAATTTGCATGTGTGTGGTGTATAGGTGAGGTGATGAGTCTATATACACCACCAAACTATCTGTTGAAAATGATCCCTTCCCTGTTCCCAATTTATTTGATTCCTGGTTTAATGGTTTTCATGATTTTGATGCCTCCATGTCCACATGTTTTCATCAACTTGTTGTTAAATATTGTTTCACGTATTTGGAAGTGCTAGTTGATCCCTTGGCATCATTGTGGTATAAAAAGGGTTGAGCTGGTTGACAGTGTTTGTCGATATACACGGTTGGTTTCATTGTGAAATGATAATTGATGAAGTTTATTAATAGTATAACTTTCTGCTTACAATTATTGAGACATAAATATTGTGAAAGGATTTGGCCTTAATTGTGAAATATTTTCATAAATAAAGAGATGTGATTTTCTGGTGGGAGCAGATTGCACGCCGCAATGAGGAGTAGTAAGGGAGGATAGGTGGGATTGGGTTGCACGCCACAACATGAGAAATAACGGTGATAACTATAGGGAGGAGCAATAAGGATGGACAGGTGGGAGCGGGTTGCGCACCTCAACAAGGAGCAATATGGTATGATATTCATATTTTTCTGATTTTAAACATAAAGACTTGAATACTCACTATTTTATTTTGGTCATTTCATATTCTGCATGTCACGACCCAAAATATACTAAGGTCGTGATGGCGCCGGACACCACCGTCAGGCAACCCAATCATTAGTTAGTTGAAATAAATTCCTGTTTTAACATTTATGAAAATCATTAACCTTCACTATATTACATAATAACTAAATAAAAATCCGTTAAGTAAATACAATGGTTTAAATATTCCATTTTAGCAAAATATATCCCAACACATCCCAGAACCCGGTGTCACAAGTACATGAGCAAATTCTAAGAATTTCACAAATACTACAAGCTTGTCCGAAATACAAATTGGACAAGGAATTTACATGGAAATAAATGCAGTATGAGGGAGAGTCTATCAGATGCGGATCGCCTCCGGATGATGCAGCTCGCGTAAGTCTCCAACCAGCCACGTTGCTATGAAAGTACCTGTGCAATAAAAATGAACAGCAAGTGTAGCATGAGTACGAAAATAACGTGTACTCAGTAAGTCGCTCGCCTAACCTCAGAGAGGTAGTGACGAGAGCTCGAATTAGACACTTACTAAGGTCTAACAAATTAATTTAACAGAATATGACGAGCACGGTAGGCATGTAAAGGTAGTAAAGTAGCAAATATATAAGGCACTGAAAATCGAGTAAATACTGAAGGTAAATAAACAGTTACTATTTCCTCATTTTCCCCCAAACATCTTAAATAAACAATTTCTTTATTGTTTTCCCCCAAATATCTTAAATAAACAATTTCTTCTTTATTTCCCCCCCAAATATCTTATCACTTCAAAATCCATAAAAAAATATTTAACAATTTAGCATGCGCATACGGGATAAGGACAACCGGCCTGAGCCATAAAAATAATCATGTATATGCACTACCGAGGGTCGAACGGCCCAAACCATAAGTGCATCTTTGCCATAAAATAATCATATCTATGCACTGCCGAGGGTCGAACGGCCCGTACCATAAGTGCATTTTTTCAATCCGCCGTGGCGTACGGCCCGCTCCCATGAAAGTAGGGGAAATAACACTCCGCTCGCGGAATGTAAATTGCGAAGCGGTCACATGAAGTCATGCACAATCAACAGTCCACCCCGAATACGTCGGGAAAACAAATACTCAAGTAAATGACAAATTTCTCTTTTAAAAACCACAAAATAGTAATTAAATCCTTTCTCGAAATTTCATTGGCCAAGTTTTTATAATATTTAATAATATAACCTTATCCGGAATAAAATTGCCCACGAAGGAGATCAATTCTCTTTCTAGATGATTAAGAAAATGAACCCTAGTCTTCCTTAGATATTCAATTACTATTTCGATTAAATTAGCAGTCTGATATTACAGGCAAGATCACAAGTACAACAGGCAAGGCATGCTAGTGGGTCCTAGACTATCCGGACATGGCATAATAGTAGCTACGCACGGACTCCCATCACCTCGTGCATACGTACCCCCCGCAAATAGTATCACATACGTAATTAGTTCACCTAGGGGGACAATTCCCCCTCACAAAGTTAGAAAGGAGACTTACCTCGCTCCGAAGTTCCATAACCGGCTTCCAAGCCCTCCCGACGATTCCAATGGATTCACAACGCCCCAAAATTATCCAAACAACGACACACCAATGAAAATATACTCTATTATTTGTAACAATTCCAAATTATATAATATTCCAACCCCGCTCAGCGAATTGACCAAATTTCCCTCGGGCACACGTGCCCGGAATCTGAAATTTCTCGAAGATATATTCTACCCATAGCCTTATTAACTCAAAT
>ML325980.1:198778-252868 GCA_005239505.1 Nicotiana paniculata | reverse complement strand
AGATTCTATTTATGGCTATTATATAATATTAGAACATCGTTATCAAAGAGAAAATAGGAGAGCATTGGGCACGATCTCGAAGCATGGTAAGATGTTATCATTTTCAATGATACCAAGTCCCAGCTTAACACTTCTTCAGCGAAAATCAACAGGCTAGGTTTGGAACCCTTGTCGCAGCCCTCAAGAAACTGGAAGTACCCATGTGGCACACCATCCACAAGCACTCCAAAATCTTCATTACATAAACATCCATGTATCAAATTCCGCCATTTACCACAAAAATCCATTTAATCAAAAAAGATGCTTTTGCCATATCCTGACTTTCTTTTGACCCCTCCCTCGTATGTTGTCTTTAGGTTAAAATCCCCTATCACTTAAAGCCACCTCGTGAGCGAAGGAAATCTTCTCTACAATAGTGAGTCCTTTAATGAAAACGCCCCTTTTTACTTAACTATTTTTATAGGGAGAATAAAACTAATTCTTTGATCTAGAGAGAATTATATAGAAAAAGTTACAAAGCTCCCCTTAAAATATCCCATAAATAAAGTTATGTCGGAATTGGTGAAAATTCAAAGGACTTTTGACTTTTTGAATAAGGGCAATTAAATTGGAATTCAAACTTAGGGCTTAATAGCGCCTTCACCAAAGAAATTATGAACCGCCCTAACCGAGTCGTCAATAAAAATATTCAAACAGTGATAATATAAAAGACATGTGAATCAAAAAAACTGAAAGGATATGGGAGTCACAGCCCCCAACCAAGGGAGTGGTTAAGTTCACTATGTCCCCTGTATTCCCGACATGCTATGGTGCCCCGGTGCTGTCCCGCGAAGATCTCCGATCCGAACCTTCGCATCTAGTGTCTCTTAGAGGATGAACCACACCTTCTCTACCGCAAGAATATAGCAATCAAAGAGCTATGGCTTATCTGCTTCGCATATTATACTGTATTTCCCGAAGGGGGCATGTTTCAAGAGCGTAAGTGAGTGTTAAGCATAGGAGGCGTGCCCAAAGAGCAATGAAAATAGTGTGGTTCCAGATGTCATCGCTAGATTGAGATCTGCAGGGTGGTAGGTACTTCGACTTCCTTGTATCAGGTGAAGAGAAGGGGGTGTGGTCTTAGTAGGGATCGAACCTGCAATATCCCTGTTATGAGCGGTACATTTCAACCAGTTAAACTATAAGCTCCTACGGATCTCTACATGCAATTCGCTCACTTTGGGAAGAGCGGACGAAAAGAGAAGGCGTTTGTCCTATATGTTTCTTCCTTTTCCCAGGAATGAAGAATTTTATAAAAAAAAAAAAAAAATTTTATTTTTGTTTATAGATAGATTTATAATATACTATTAACTATCTATTTTATTATTTATCTAAATAATAGTAAGCAAGCGGCCCTTTCGCGACTTAAATAGCCGGCACACTTTCCGGCTCAAACAGGTGGGGCTTTCTATTTGCTTGCAATGCCACGTGTTAGCCTTTAGTTAGAAGTAGAAGTACAGGGCGCCGTTTTCCCCAAACATCAGAAAAAGTAAAAAAGTATGGATGAAGTAAAAAAAAGTACATAAGGAGTGAGAAAGAAAAACTTGGTTACGGGAACCGAAGGTTAGGCCGACTACTTTAGTAGTGCAGCACCTAAAAAAATTTATTCATATCCCTTACCCTTTCTTTAAATTTTTCTAATTCCCAGAATACTAATGTACCCTGATGTATACAGCTGTCCAACAACTTTCTTCTTTCGACTTCTTTAGCCACTTCCACATCTGTTGTATTCGAGAAAACTTGCTTCGTGGCGAAGCATTTAGCAGTGTCAGCACTTGGTAAGGGATGGTTGTCTGAGGACAGGTTAAGGCAGGGCCTGCTGGGCTTGCTTCTCATGAGATTGGGTGAGGGAATCAGAAAGGGTCTAAAAAATCAGGGGGCGGGATTTTGGGCACACGGAAAAATGGAAGTGGGTGGAGGGTGATTCTCAGGTAGAGTTGGGGTGGGTTTCTATAGTTTCTAAGGTGAGTCTTCCTACAAGGCAGGTGTAAGGCCCCGTAAAAATTTAACTTAAAACCCAGAATTTCGTGGTGCCGAGTTAGGCTTATGTGTTAAAGATTGTAAGCTTGCCGCAGTACAGACTTTTTGGGTCCAACAGTATGCTGGGAAGTTGAAGGAAATGTTAGGAAGTTTTGGGCATTTCTGCGGCCCAGTTTGCATCCGCATAATTATTTTGCGGGCCGCAGAATGGCTGCAGAGTGAAGCGGTGTCTTTTTGGCCCTTTTAATGTCATTTTCGTGACCCATTATGCAGACGCAAATCACGGGCCGCACTCTGATCGCATATCCAACCTTGAAAATCTTCATATGGAGGTTATGTGACGCATTTTGGGACCGCAGAGCAAGTTTGCGGATCACAGACTAGTCACATAATGAACCAGAAAATGTCATTCCCGGAGGGCCAATTATGCAGCCAACTTTGCCGACCGCAGAAGTATTATGCTGTGCCGGGGCTCCTATTTTTCCAATTTTTTAACCCGACCCCATCCTACTATAACACCTTTGAGGGTCATTTTAGAAGGCAAACTCTTACATTTCTAGAGAGAGGATGCCATAGAGTGAGAAAGGGAGTCCTTAAGCTCTTCATTCATCAATTCTTGCTCAAAGTTGCGAAATTTGTAAGAAGAACTCACTAGGTCTTCATCCTATGAGGTAAGAATCTATACCCTATCCCTTAATTTTGAAATTAACTAAAGTAATTAGCAATTAAATTCTTGGGTAGGGGAGTTGTTTATCTTTTATGAATGTGTTATCAAAGAGTGTAGACAGATTGTGAGGTAAAAATGGTAAAAGATGGGTTGTGGGATGATGAAGTCTTTCATAAAAGGACCTTAAAACCTTGATGCACACCTAGTGGTTGATTAAATGCTCAAATGAGCTAGAATCATGATCACCTCCCTAATTTTAGTTTAACTTGTTATATTTCTAAAATAGATTGAAGTTGCTAAGAAATTCTGAAATATTTTAGAGTTGAGGAAGCTATATTGAGGTATGTTGGCTAAACCCCCTCTTCTTAGAATTGAATCCCACGACGTTCATGCAGTTGGTGTAACTCCAAATTGATCATTATAGAGTTGGCTATTCCGACTTTGCATATGTTGAAGATATATGTTCAATATGTATTCTAGATGCTTCATCATGCTATCTTATTAGTTGAGGATGTGTTCAAAATATGGAATACATGTTACAAATGTTAAAACTTCAAGTCAAGCTCGAATGAAGGTTATGCCAAATTATATAAAAATGTCTCTATGTGTCTAAAATTCCCAAATTGCTCGTATGTGTATTTAATGTCCTGAATGGAAAACCTCATGGTTGTTGATGATGATAATGATGTTGGAATGTGAAAAAAGAATTTGAATTATGGACTACGGCCAAGTGCCAAGTATGATGTTACAATTGTGTCCACTATTGCCGAATGAATTGAAAAGATGTGAAAGAAGTATGAAGTGAGATGATTGATAGAAAATGATAATGCCTCGGGTAGGACGGCCTAGCCGATCGGTCCGTGATCGGACGCTATGCTGCACACATGATGGTGACTATGCTTGAAATTATCATTGAAATGATGATTATAGGGGGTGTGTCAAATGAGTCGCCCGAGCCGACCGGGGTCGTGATCGGACTCCGTGTAAGAATATGGGGTTATTGTGATTGATGGTATATCTGTGTTAAATATCTCCCAACCTAACATCAAGGAAATTTACCAGATAACTTATGTGATTCTTAACTTTATGTTTTGGTATTGTTCGAGGCTCCTATTTATTTCATGAATGTTCCTCTTGTATTGTTAGTCATTCTATTGAGATAATGTTTAGTTCTACATACTAGTACTATTCGACGGTACTAACGTCCCTCTTGCCGGGGGCGCTGCATCTTTAAATGGATGCAGATGGTTCCATAGCAGGCAGTGTGATTAGTGATAGTGGTACACCATCTTCCCAGCTGGATTGGTGAGCCCCACTTCATCCCGGGGTCATGTGTTGTATCTTTTGTTCATATTATTATCACGTTTTGAGGTATAGCCGGAGCCTTATTGCCAACACTATCAGAATACTCTTTTGTATCTTTTAGAGGCTCCATAGACATAGTATGAGTTATATAGGTGTTGGGAAAGTCAAACAACTTATGTTGTGTTTTGATCACTTGTTCCACTTCAAACCATAAGAATGTGTGTATTTTGAGACATTAAAATGAAGTAACTAATGAAATGCTTTAGTATTGTATACATAATCTCCCTATTATCTAATTACTCAAAATATGTCTTCTCTTTATTCATGACTAAGTTTGGGTAGAAACAATCTAATAGGCCTGCTTAGCCGAGTTCACTCGGTTAAACGCTGGTTGCGCTCCCCGTGTTTGGCGCGTGACAGCTGGACGCCCATTTCTAGAAAAAGCTATATGGGTTACCACCACATCCTTTCCCCATAGACTTGAAGTTATTCAGAGGCAGGTGGGGTAGAAAATCTTCTCTAAAAAAGAGACAGACAAAAGATGACAGAGGAACTTATTCGGTTCAAAAAAGGTATGGCAGTCAGAACAACTTCAGTCCAAAATTAACTAAGGACAGAAGCAAGCTACAAGCCGTAGCAACCGCTAAGTTGTTGCGCTAACTCTCTAGCGCTAGCGCACTATGGCTTTTCAGCATCCTACATGTCCCTTCATTTCGTCCGCCTTACACGGACTTAAAAGAATACCTAAGGCGGATTAGTGGTTTATTTTCAAAAGGGATTTCATTTACCGTAGCTTCTAGAAAGATAACAACTAAGCCACTAATCATAGAACTAATAAAATAAAGTCATTCCCTACTGAGACAACTCATAAAAGTCGTTTCAAGTTCAAGGGATAAAGCTTCTCTTAGGAGAATCCCTTTGCTACACTCGACTTAAAGGCACCTACAAACTCACTCATAAGGAAACTCATGAAGTAGGTCTTTCGAGTATTTCATGTACTGCCAAAGCTTTAATAGAAGACCTTTCAGTTCCTTTTTGTTTGGTCCCTTGATACCTTCTCTGCACTTACAAGTAAGCATTTCAAGTAGATAAGATCATAAAAGAAGAAATAGGAAGAAGTACTGCTATTATACTGTATTATCTTAATCTGAAAGTAAATCATTCCCATCTTTGATATGAAGGTATAGGGGAGATCAAAAGGGAGTATGTTAGTCAAATAGAGGGCTCTCACGGGGGTGTAGTCCACGGCTTTAGCCTTAAGCTAGGTAGGACTGTAGTTCTTGTATTTGGCAAACTCAAGCGTTAAATGGTGTCGTTTGGTGCCGTGCAGGGAGTAGTCATGTTGTTACTGGTAGGTGAAACTATGTGAGTTGACAACAATACACCGTGGTATGTGTGAGTCAAGATTTTACTTAGTGATCCGAAGGAGCGATTTGAATTGCTACAAACGGGTTTCCTCCCATATACCCCCGCTGATGTGTATTTCCTACCATTGAAGAAAATAGAGAAAACTGCTAATCCAGCCCACATCGTAAATGGATGCCCTACCTGATCTATTTGAAATCCAGTCGAAGATCTTCGAGCCTTGTTACATACTGAAGTCTTGAAGAAAAACCACCCCAATCCCTTCCCAGCCCAGGTCAAAGGTCTTCCCTCCATTTCCTTTTAGGGGAAGTTTCAAGTTCATTACAGTCAGCAAATCAGCCCCACATCGTATCGATAACGATTCAGATCACCTCCCTAAGCCTTCCTGACATAATTGTGCGTGAGCAATCAATCGTGACAATTCGACTGATCCATAATGAAAGCACCTGTATATAGAAGTCGTTTGTTGACCGGCGGCCTCATCCTCATTGTTGTTTAGGCTCTCCAGTTAAGTCGGTTGTATGCCGCGTTTCTTTCCCGTGCCCGAGATGGCCTTACAGTCAACTTCTATTATGCTTGTTGGAAGGTTCATCCAGATCTCTTCCCGGGTCAACCCACTTAATATTTGAGACTTGGTGGCCGCATTGACGGCGAATAAGGCAGCACATGATACGTAATTGGAAATAGGCAGATTTATAGCTAAGTTTTATCATGCCTCGACTCTCCCTCGGTTCGTACGGAAATCATGGTAGTCTTTTATTGGAGATTATTGGGAACGAAAATGTGCCTTGGGTTAAGAACACTGGAAAAATTTCCTTCTGTATATTGCCATGGAATGTATAGGTAGGGATTGTTTTATGCTTGGAAAGCCCGCTTCGCGCTCTCTATCCTCTTTTTTGGGGGTCCCCATGAACCGCTACTTAGTATTCGTGTTCGCCTTCTTTCTTCTCTACCTTCCACTAGGAAGGATCATGGGGCTCTCCCAACATACATATCTGAGGGTGCAATTCTTTAGTATGCAAGGATCGCAACGCGCAGATCCCAGGTTAAATTCCTGATCTACTCGTTTCAGCATTAGAGGATTGAGCTTTTCGAGAGCAACCGCACTACGATTGAATGGCAGATTTCAATGATGAAGAGAAAAGTGTAGTTCTCTTTTCATTTGAAATGGGAATAGATGTCTTATTGAGAGTGAATACGGAATAACCTTTTCATAGAGGAGATCTATAGGCCATTTTGAAGAGCAAGCTTGAAAATAAATGGAGAGGTCATTAATTCATAGCAGATACTCATTCACTCGTATCTGAAAAGGCAAGAGACGGGCTCTCTATCTTTAAGATAAGATTGTTTCATTCTTAAAAGCCTTCTTTCATAGATATTCAGATTTATTCCTCTCGCTAGCTATTCTGAGTAAGAGGGGGAGTACTTGACGTGACTACTATTAGACGTCCAACTCCAAAAGACTCTACAATCATTATGAGCGGATAACCCTTTCCCTTCCATTTTATAAACAGGTTGCCCCTTTCTCCATGGGTAGTTCACTCACTCCCAGTGCCTACCATTTCTATATACTTTTAAAAATAGAGAGGTAGTCGCAGAAGGAGAAGAACTCCTAAACCCCGAGATCACTCAAACCCGACCGGCAATCTCGTGTCATTGCTATCTAATGCACGAAGGATTACTCATTCTTTCCAAACATCACGCATTTTTTAGGTCATTAGTCAGCAACTCCCTAGACAACGAAAGAGGAGTGACTTCACATTGTTTCATGAAACGCCTATCTTTGTTTTAGGGAAACACTCTCCCCGTTCAGGAGGATGCCGCACATTGCGCTTGTGAATGAGTGTGATATATACCTCTTTGCTCAGCATGTGACTGTGTACCCTGAAAATGGAAGCTGCATGTCTTC
The DNA here is from genome assembly GCA_005239505.1 of Nicotiana paniculata. Taxonomy (NCBI): domain Eukaryota; kingdom Viridiplantae; phylum Streptophyta; class Magnoliopsida; order Solanales; family Solanaceae; genus Nicotiana; species Nicotiana paniculata. Next base: position 245,603 of record ML325980.1, on the reverse strand, counting down.
GCCCATTTACGGTTCATGGTGGAATCCATTGAATGTGTTGGTAAAGCACGGGATTACCACCAAAAAGCGGAGGTTTCCGCTAGGCGAAGGAGCTCACAAAATATCCTAACTCTCTATGAGCAAGAAGCAATGGCGCAGTTGCTGCGCGAAAAAGTCTTACCTTCTATTATATTAGTAAACGTTCATAGGATTGACTAATAAGATATATAGGGCTTTTCCCTTTACTAGTAAGAGGCAAAGATTATCAGCTTTTAGTCATCTATCTCTCTACCTAATCCTTTTGCAAAAAGGCTTTGGGGATAAGATCAGACTCGAGAAATAGTTTACTTCAAGGCTGCAAGGAGGACTACGCTCCGCATGTGGGCATCACTATTTATCATGTCAAGACGGAACTCCAGTTTGTTTTTTAAGGTGATAAAAAAGATTCGACAAAAAACGAGCATACATTCGAGAGAGAGAAGGATTAGTTCGTGTATGGGTCAAGGAGACGGGTGACCTGAACCCTCTTCCTCCGATAAGAGCTATCTAACCTTTCTTGTCTTGCTATAACCTAGTCTTACTGGATCTTACCTCCCTTCCTATTTCCATTATTTCTTTTTTGAGAATACCCGTTATGCTGCCTGTGCTCTCGTGGGGCCCCGAGAATCCCTTGCTATTGACTAAGGTCTTTATTTAACCTTTTTTTATTCCCCCTAAAAAATTCAAACTAATAAACACTACTGGAACGGCACGACAACAATACCATAACATATATACTTACCGAGAAGAAAGAGCGATACTGACCTACCCAAGAGAGAGAACCCCAGAGTGACTCTCCCTATCACTTAAAGGCCGGAAGAAAAACAATTTCCCACGGCCTTATTTACCAAGCTCAGGACTAGAGGAGCATTTTTGGCATTTGAGGTATCGCTTGTAATATAATAAGGATGAAGTCTCATTCATATAGTAATATCCCTAGCTTGCACCCTATTTGATATTAAGGCAGGTTTGGAACCCTATCCTATAATCTTTATCAAATACCTAGCTCTCTTCCTTAGTGAACTGCCCTATTCATACCATAGGAATATCTATATTTCCTTCTCTTTCATATCTATAGTTTAGGATAGAAAAGTAGATGGTATCGTATATGAAGAAAGATATTGTTGACGTTAGTAGGCTAATCTATTTATTATTAGGGCATTTCTTCCTGTGAGCGCCTTTCCTACCAAAAAGATAACCTAACAATCTGGGTTTCTTCTAGACTAGACCTTCAGGATTTAATTAGGGTTCATACATGCATTGATCCAGTCGAAGAACCTGCTCAAGAGCGACTACTCCACCTAGACTATCTTCCTGCCCGCCCCCAGTTCTCTATGCTCGATTCCACAATTAATCCCAAATCCATCGATTCTAGGGAGGTCCAATTCCACGATCTTCTAATTGTTTAGAAGAGTTCAAGACCCCCTTTACATCTAGGGTTCATCGAAGCCCTATTCTATGTATATTCAGGAACAGGTCTATCAAATGGTCGACTGCAAAACCCATGAAAGTTCAAAAATAGTATACTATTATGATGCCCGACGATCGTTCAACCCCCTAATTTATCGATGTCTGTCACATGAAGAAGCTCAACAAGCCTTGCAAGAAATACATGCTTTGTTAATAGGGGAATAGTAATAGTTATTTGCTGGGTTGGTTTTGCTCTCTACCTTCTCATGGTGGGATGGAAACAAGAGAGGTCAACTGGAGTGGAAGCAAAAGGACGGGGCCGAGAATCTGTGATCAATCTGAAGAACCACTTGCAGATATGATTATGCTCCTCCTTCGTACTAGCATGAGATTTTTGCCCGACTTTCTTTCGGCTTAAGAAGGTTGTAGTGAGAATGATAATCACTTCAGAACTCAAGGGGAATGGGCGTTTTAGGGCGATATGTAAAACCTCTCCAACGTGTGGCGGAGCCTTTGACCGTGAGAGGATTGAAGTAATTCAGCTCGAACAAAGTGAGAGGGGTAATAGACTATAACGTTGAGTTCATATGACGAACCAAACATCGTTAGGTCCCGAATACTGCGAAGCACCAGATTTAGATAAAGATCTCCATTACATCATACAATATATTGATCCGGAGAACTTACTTTCAATTTAAGTCATCTATTCTGCTCCTATCCAAAGTGATGCTAGGCTGCTTCACAAAGGTGCGCTTCGCTCAAGCACATGATGAACATGTATTAAGCTAACTTCATGTCGAGCGCTTAAGCGGAGCTAGTGGTCACTCGTTCCTCTCTTGTTCAAATTGGATTCAACACTACATACGATATTCCATCCCGGCTGCCCTTGTGTCTTTTGCCGCTCCATAATGCTCTCTACGAAACAAAACTCAAGTGAGTGAAAGAAGCCCGCATTCCCTCTCTTCTTTCCCCTATCGTTAGGGGCCTTGCCTTTTTAAATGAAAGACTACAATCGATTATGACAACGGGTACAGCTACTGCCCAGCCCTACCTTTATGCAGGAATTGACAAAACAAGAAAGATTGTGACCCCCAACAAAAAAGGAATGGCATTTTCGGGGAATAGCTCACTTAAATAAACTAGATTGAAGAAAGGGAGAATACCCAAAAGTCTCAGAGAATGGGAATAAACTACTTATGAAAATATTGATAACTAACTCACCTCGAGCTGATTATGAGAAACCCATTTACGCCTGTGAATGAGAATTTTGAGGTATGGGGCCAAACCCTCATTTCTCTTTCCCCCATCTACTTCGGCTGCCTTGTCCTCTTCAGTTGGAACATAACCCAACCTATAAGTTTCCTTGTGATTCACAAAGTTTGGTGACCCCTTTCTCTTTCTTCCCCAAGACAAGTGTAGGGAAATGTCCCATATCTATATGAGACACGTAATGATTTGCATAGGATAAAGAGAAAGGGGCACATTTATATGACATTAACAAACAGGAAATCGAATTAAATCCTGCATTGTCATCCTTCACCTCGAAGAAATCAGTCTCCCTGTCAGCATCTCCATGGATAGTAAGAATTCCCCCATCTCTTGGCATCTTGATCTTTTGTTGTAACCAAGAAGGAAGAGCACCCAAATGCATGGTTACATGGCCTACCCAGTAACAGATTCAGTGAAACATGGATATCTAGCACATGGATTTCAATATTCGCAACACAACCATTAGCCCTCACTTAAACCTCGACCGCTTCGTAGCCTATTTGTAGGCCGCGTTTGATTTCTTCAAAGAAGAAAGACAAACGGAGTCTTTACTCCCTGGGTAAGTCTCATTCAATGTCACAACTGATGCTTAAAAGATCTTATTCTATCTTCCCAATCTTTGATGGATCATTCTCTGGTTCATAGAAGTGGGGGTTCCCAGTTAACAAGTAAACGAGATTCAAAATAGAGGTAAATTTTAAACTGGACCGAGATTGCCTATACACAAATTGACCGGCATCATTCCTGAAGAAACAAAGATCGTTGAAAGAAGACCCCCCACCAAGACGTCTAAATGGCAGAAATTTTACAGCAGTAGAATGAACCTCGGGCTTATCATGACAGCACCTCGCGACTCACTTTCAAGATGAACAATGTGGCTAAGCGTGCGTCTGGGGCGCATGTGCCGTGGATGGAGGCGGTTGCATGCTGCATCTAAGAATTTAGTTCCATGAGACCGAATAACGTGTCTAGAAATGAAGTAAACTCACTTTTCTTAACACAGACCAATAGAGCAGGACTTCTTTCTCACCCTCACCCGTCATCCAACATAGGTTCGCACCAGCGTTATTTGACTTGCTTAGTCCATCGCTACTTGACTCTACTTCAACCACTACATCCTGACGGTTCCCTCGTAGTTAAAGGAATGATATAGAACACCTTTTTTGACATTAGGAGATGAAAGCAGCCAAGTAGGCAACGAAGTCGACTATTCGTCTTCACTTCCTCAAGAGTGCTAAAAAAATCCCATGGGCGCAGACCCTTCGCCAAGGGACTAAACGCATTCTGTTATCTTTCAAAGAGCTTATTAGAGAACAACTTATTCTAAAAGAAACCTATTTGAATTGGAAAACTGCTTCTTTTAGGGATGGCTATTCTGCAACGATAATTGCAAACAAAAAGGGGGGGGGGGTTTCGTTCGAATAGCCCTATTGACCAGGAGAGTCACTATTACCACATCTTTGACCCTGTTGCAAGTATGGAGTGAGTTACATACCATGAAAAAGGTTTAAATTAGACAAGGAAGACAACCCACCACTAGAACTTGCTTTTCTCCCCCTCCGCTAGTTCCACCTGTCCTCTTCCCACTATAGTGAAAATCTTTCACTTCACTATAGCAGGAACTTCACTAACCTTAGAGGCTAGATAGTCTAATCCCAAGGGTCCCCTCCTGTTTTGTCACTCACCGTATTCTCTTTCTACCTTCAATATTATCAAGAATATTTAGACATTATAGCTCTCAATAAAACCTTTGATCTCATGCGAAATTTTACTATTTGGATTTTCTATACTGGCCCGGGCCCTCTTAATATGTTGTAACTACTGTTGATTAGACTCGAAGTTGTTCAGATCGGCGAAGTAGGCATCAATACCTCTACCAATATTAGCATCCACTCAGATTAAATAAGAGCTTGTCTATATTAAGAGAGAGTTTCTTCTATAATTGTCTTTATCTTACTTTCACAGAGGTCAAAGGGTCTTTCTATAGACATTCACTCAGACGAAATAAGATCTTTCCACTCCTTTTTTCCCAAAGCTGCCCAAATCTCATTCCATGAGACTTCGCCTTCGACCACCGAAGTTCCTTCCACGGGTGGATTCCCAAGAACCTATAGTAGCCTCTTGCCCCACGTTTCACATGATTTTAACGACCTCTAAAAAGGGTTCTACGGCCTGTAATTTTCATTAAACATGATGGTTTGGTTCATTCTTAGATTGCTTTGCTCCCCCAAACAAAAAGAGAGACTTATTTTTTAGATATATGTAGTTTCTTGGTTGTTGACCAAGGAAAAACTAATAATTGTACGTAACATTCTTTAAATGCTTATTTACGATAAAACTAGTTGGATGAAAATAATGTTCCTAAATGAAAACTTTCTATTTTATATATATGATATATGATACCACCTACCACGGTTTGAAGTGAAGGAACCCACGGGGCGGTAACTAGAAGAGAGGAATTCAAACCCGACATTAAGCCATTCAGAGAAGAGTTTAGTTGCACTAAGACACTTACGATTAAGTTCACTCAACTTCGCGATGACAGTCCGGAATCACGGTTGGAGGGGAAGAAAAGTGTTGTTTTGTCACAACATGTATTGGGATTGGTCGATTCCAGTGGGGATCAGATCTTTCCGGCTGCACGTGCCAGCGAGACGATTCCCACCTCCATACATAAGTTTCACGGATTCTGCAAGATTTTTCTTGAAAGTCTACGATGCTATGGAACACATACAAAAATATACTTACCACTGACGCCTACCAACAAGCTAGTAGACTTAACATACTAGAAATGACAAAGCGTAGTAACCTTTATCACCTCCAGAGTCATAATGGATTTTGACAGTCAACTTCAGGACATGTAATATCATAAAAAGGGTTAGAGAGAAAGCTCCTCAAAGCAGTCGTTATATTATTATATGATGCCACTTGACTGGATAAGAATTCGATTCTCTATCTATGTAGCGAGGAAAAAGGGAGGAGCTAAAAAATGGTGAATCTTGAGCTTTCTTCTCTTATTAAATTGATAGTTTGATCCTTGGAGAGCGGATAAAAGTCACTAACTACAGTGCCAAGGAAAGCAACTGCATGTATCAAGCATAGTCGCATGCTATGTAGCCCGAGAATGAGCAATTAACTTAAGTCTCTTTCATTCGGCTTCACTTTCATCCTTCCCTAAAGCGAAGGAAAAAATCTAACTGGAAGAGCCCCTAGCTATAGTACGAAAGTAGTAGTAACGTCCAGTCTTATCTTTTTGTTGTTATAGAAGCAATAGGCTTGGATGGGCGTTATAGATTGAAGAAGGAGTACCAGGCTCAAGGCCCTTCTTATTTGATTTTGACTCTGCTAGAACTGGTTGCCTTCTATTTTTGATGGCGCTTCTCCATGGAATCTTGTTCTTACTGCCTTCGTAAAGAACTATGCAAGGTTATATACCAAGCTTCCTGAGTAGTTTATTTATGTGATGAAACACCCTACCTTTTTCTCTGACTCTGTATCAAGATCTTTATTTAAAGGGTGGTAGCCTTATATCCTTTAGCTTCCACTTTACTATAAGATGCTTTTCTAGCTTCTTGGAAGGGGTCTGGATCCTATTGTCGAAGCTCATAATTCCAAGTATTGTGTATCAAGGCTTCTAGATTAGTGTTAAGGGTGTGGTTGAAGATCAGGATTGACTGACCGACTTCATTGACGCCGTATTCCGTTATGGGCTGTGTTTCGGTAATTATGAGTGGTCTCTAAGTATTGGTAGCCTTTAGTCACTTTTTTTTTTTACCTATCTTTTCCAATAATACTCTAAACCTTCCCTGATCTACGACCACCCTAGTTTGCACTTTTTTTTGTAAAAGTTTGTTGGTTTGGCAAATTATTAAGTGGTAACTCTTTCTACGGATTCGTCTGCTGACGAGGATTCTGATGTTTCAGATGGAGATAGTTATGCTGATGCTGATGTGAAGGCTTATTCCACTAAAGATACAAAAGATAGAAAATGGATTGTTCCTGCTTTTCGGGATTTCGAAATTCATTTTCTTCCTTTCTCGAGCCCACTTTTAGCCCTTTCTTCAACTACTATTTTGGTAGGAACACATTATTCGAGCAGGAGAACACTCTGATTTGAAAGAAAGTAAAATATAGGATAGTTGTGGTGCCATCTTAATCGTTTAGTTTTCCATGTCCTCTTGCTTCCTCCTGATGCGATAATGAAAAAGCACTCAATGGAGATGGAAATAAATTACGACAAGGTTTAACCTTGAAAGGAGTGACAACTAACCCTTTGTATTCAGCTTCTGCACAAGCCGGGCAACTGTTGGTTTCTTTTTAGAGCCCCAAGAAATTAGATTATTACCAAAGTAAATGCAGGATCCAGTGGTTGAGTGACAAATTATTGGACAACCGGCCACACATATAACAAAAAAAAGGTGTTGAGATAGGGTGCTGAGGAAATATAAAACCATAATATAATGGAGAGTGCCTTTCAAATACCTTAAAATGAGTTTAAGACACCGATCATGAATAGTGATGGGATTGTTCATAAAATGACTGGCATGATTAATAGCATAGCGGAGGTCTGGTCGAGTGAGAGTGATATATAGGAGAGCACCAACAATACTCCGATAAGCCTGAGAACCAGAGGGAGATGTACCACCCAAAGCTGAAATTTTAGAACCGGAAGCAATTTGTGTAGCACAAGGTTTGCAACCAAGCACGTTGGTTCGTCGGAATCAATCTAAAGCATATTTGGTTTGTTATATAAGATGGCCAGAGAAGTCACGCTGAGCTTCAATTCCAAGGAATTCATTGAGAAAACCCAAGTAATTCATCGAAAAATATTTACTGAGACGGTGAATGAATTGAGTGAGAAGAGATCCGTTGTCACCAATTAAGATGATTTTGTCAACATAAAGAAAAAAGACGATATAGCCAGTAGAGGAATGGTGTAGAAAGATAGATGGAGGTATCCGTAACACTCCGACAAAAGCCACTTTGGAGAAAAGAGATATTGAACCATTGAAAGCATGCCAATCGTGCTTGACGAAGACCAACAATGGCCTTCTGAAAGCGATAAAAATGAGTAGGATTAGAAGGATCAACATCCTTTTACATTTTTAAGAGTTAACACTAAAGGCACTGAAGTCACTCAATCATGCCTTTATGGTAGCAAGTTTCTCCAACATAACACAAAGTCATTAAGTTGTGGTGCCCTTGGAGTTACTTGATATCTCAATCCAGTATTACCAATTCTCTCTAGGACAATTATATTTCTTCATTACGATTTTCCTCCCAACCCGTGGTGATGACGTCCAAATCTACTACTAAAAAGTAAATGGTTACGGTTGCATGCAATATAATTTACCCAACTATGAGTCGGGGTCGAATCCCACAGAGAGCGATTAGGCGTGTAAGAGAATTATCACTTGTTATGCAATGCCAAAAACTAAAAAGGGTGATTCTGAAAATATTATAGGTAAATGCAAAAATGCAAACTAACCTAGAAAGCAAGTAAAATGATCAATGGCTACAAGTATTGATGTAATGGAAATTACACTCAAGTAGCGATCCAATGTATTTCACTATGATACAAATATTAGTGAGTTTATGTTAATTAGCCTCGGGAAATAATTCTATATTAGCTTCTTCCAAAGACTAACAAAATATCCTAATTGAATTATCCCTAAAAAAATTAAGATATTAAGCACACCCCATTATGGTTACAAGTAGTACAATCCTATCCCTAGGTGTAATCTATAAAATGAAGGTTAAAGCCTCAATTTCTTGTTAATTAATCTTTTCCAACCCCAAATAATCTTTTTAAAAATTAATCCAAAGTTAATGGGTGAGTCCTAGGGTTAGATAATCTCGTTTGAAACATTAAAGAACGAGAATAATTAAATAAATAATAACTCACTTCATAATAAATAAAAACCGTTCAATACATAAGCACAACAAGGTATTTAATCCACACTTTAAACATGAATATTCCATAAACAAGATTCAAGTGTTGAAATAAACACGGCACACTTAGATATACAATACAAAGCAAGGAAATGAAGAAATGAACTTTAATGGGTATGAAATTCTCAACCAAAATCTTCAAATCTTTAAGACCCAAGTGTATGTGCAAGAACCCTAGCTTCAAAAACTTGTTTCTCTCTAGTCTAAGGACTGAAAATAAGGCAAAGATATTTTACAAATGATCTAAGTAGGGTACTAAATGGTTTTGGAGCCAAAAAATATGAAATTACAGAAGTACCCAGAGTTGAAGCGCGATCTTCGCATTTGCGAACATTGACTTTCTTGTTGACCTTCGCATTTGCCAGAAAGGATTCACATTTGCGAAGGTTGACTGCCTGGTATGACTTCGCATTTACGAAGTCCTTTTCATATTTGCGAACATTGCATGACTGACTTGAATTTGCATTTGCAAAGTCTTTTTCGTATTTGCGAACTTTGTCTCCATCGCATTTCCCACACTTGTGTCGCAATTGCGACATCTGAGGCCATTTTCTAGATTTTCTTCTCTTCAGCTTCTTTTTGAATCGTTTTCACTTCGTTTCATCTAGATCACTTCTAAATCACACAGAACTTATAATATATAAGTGAACGACATTAAACACATGATTTTATCACTCAAACATGGCAAAAATCTAAGCTTAAAGACAAGGTAAGTTTTTCACAAAGCCATGGGTACTCAGACTCCCCCATTTTTCACGCAAATAAATAGGCTCACACTTTCAACCAACCTCACCACGAAATGACAACACAATTCTATTTTTTTCAAACCATTTTTTGCACAGAAAAGAAAAAAATATTTAAGCCCTAGTATTTGGTAGCACATGGAGAGAAGAAGAAGAAGATAAAGCAATAGATATTAAGAGCAAAAATATTGAGCCGTTATACCTAGATGCTTGCAATTAGGAGGGAAAAATGGTGGACTTTGAGATTTAGGGGAGTGATAAATATGAAGGTCGTGTATCTTTGGAAGGGCTTCAAATGTTTTACGGTTTGTTCAAAGTGAAACACATTTACCGTTTAAGCCCTCTAATGTCGCATTTGCGACCTGCTTTTCACAATTGCAAACTTTGAAGTTTCAATAGTGGTCGCAAATGCGACACGTTCCTGTAAAGACCCATAAATTTTTCTTGTGAAAAAAAAAAAATAATATTCGAATGAATCCCCGAGTTGTTATTGTGGAAATTTTTGAAACATACCAGAACTGAGTAAAAAGTACCCCCAAGATTTAAAGAATACAAATTTTTCCCGAAAGTGGGTGTTATGCGACGCATTATATGATCGCATAACGTGTATGCGGACCACACAACGGTCGCATACTTGGGTAGTGTGTTTAAAAAGTTTGGCCCATCTTGAGGGCAATTATGCGGACCGCATGTCAGGAATGCGATCGCATTCCTTACCGCATTCCTGTGCCGGGCTTCTATTTTTTTTATTTTAACACCCGACCTCAATCCATTAAAAACACCCCTCCCTTTCATTTTAACCACTTTTTCTGAGAAATTAGAGAGAGGGAAGAGTGGTTTATAGAGAGAGAAAGAACCAACTTCATCAAATTGGTCTTCCTTCATCAATCAAGCATGGAATTAATCAAGTAAAACACGGATTTGTTCGCTCTAAGAGGTAATCCTCCAACCCACTGACCCCAAATTTCCAAATTTTGTTAAAAATGACTTATGGGTAGGATACTTCGTAAGGATGGGGTTAAGAGTCTTTCATGCATGTACCCACTTTATCATCAGCTAGTACAGGAAAGTAGGGTGGGGTAACCTTTAACTAAAAAAAAGGGGTTAGTTAATCTAAAGGAGCACCTAGTGTTTGATAAAAGCTCAAATGAGTTCAACACATGTTCATGATTCCTAATTCTAAGTGTAAATGTGTCACATTGTGAATTAGATTGAAGGTGCTAGAAGGTCCGGTGACTTGAGCTAGAAATTAAGGAAAAAAAATCCTGCTTCGAGGTATGTATGGCTTACTTTAACCTTCGTAGAATCCTCTTGTTGGGTTTGAATATGTGGTATGTGCACCTTATGTGGGAATGTGTGAAATAGTTAAAAACCATACTTGGAAAAATAATGAAAGGAGTATTATGATATAATGTAACTCAATTGAGAAAATGTGGCAGTACCGTGTTCATGGAATTTTCTACTTGATAAATGTTGGGGGGCCTTGGGCCCAATTACATGAGCTGTTAATATGAAATTGTACCTTGAAAGGATAATTCTTGTGATGTAATTGTTTGTGGTTACTGTTATGAAATATGATTGTCAGGGGGATCGGGTTGCGCGTCGCAACACAAAGCAATAAGCTTCATAAGGTGTGAGGTAATAAGGGTGGCCGAGGTAATAAGGAGGAAACGTGATCGATATCACTACTGAAATGAAAAGCTATGGGCTCTTGAATAGGATGATGTTGCAGGGGAAAAATGGAAAGATTGTGAAACTTGTTTGATCATGGTTGTTTCTTTTCACGTACCTTGATTTATTTTGTTATATCACTGTCTCTTAATTGTGTAATGTTTGATTGTAATTGGGATAAAGTTTGTGTATACATACTAGTACTATTCCACAGTACTAACGTCCCTTTTGCCGGCGGCGCTACATCTTTTATATGGATGTAGGTGGGTCCATAGCAGGTAGCCCATCTCGCCGTTAGTGGTGTCTTCTCCTCATCCTCTTCCAGCTGTACGGGTGAGCCCCCTTCCTCTCGGGCCATGTGTAGTTCCTTCTATTTCTTTTGAGTATATTCTGGATTTTAAGGTATAGTCGGGGCCTTGTTGCCGGCAAGTATTGTATAAACTCTTAAACATTCGTAGAGGCTCCGTAGACACTATGTGGGTGTATATATGTATATTTTGGGTAGTGGTTGTAATTGTTCGTAATCATGGTCTGTATTGGAAGTGTTGTATCTATTTTGTATGTAACGGGAAATCTAATATGATAATTTAATACGAGGAAAAGAAATTGGACTTGTTATGGTAATCACACGCTTTTAAACTTATTTCACTGTTTCATACAAATCATGTACGATATTATCACGTGGGGTAGGAAAGGCAAATCAGGTTCGCTTGACTGGGATCACCCGGTTGATTGTCGATCGCATCCCTCGATTTTGGGGTGTGACAAACTTGGTATCAGAACCTCAGGTTTTAAAAGTGCGTAGGTTGTCTCGGAGCCGTGTCTAGTAGAGCTCTTCTTATTAGTGTGTTGTCGACCACACCTATAATTAGAGGGCTACATGGGCATTTAGGAAACACCCTTTTCATTGTTATTCTATATCGTGTGGTGAAGTTGAAAATGAGGATGTTCTTGTCTAACTCCTGCTCTTTTCCAAAATTTTTAGTGATGGCACCAAAGAAGATAGCTCGACTTGGCCTAGAGGCCAATGCCGACCCAAGTGTGGCCGTAAATTCTATACCCAATGGCACGGGTGAGAGCGAATCCCCGACCTTGAACCCATCTGTCCCTTCAGTTCCAGATCAGAGTGTTCCTATTCCTGCTGCGGTGGAGGGTGCTGCATCCCCTAATCCTTCTGCGGTTCCAGCTTCAGGTCCCGATACTTCCGATGGGGACCACAGGGGAGTTATTCACATGCTAACCCAGTTTGTGGCCGCTCAGGCCCAAAGATCTAATACTGCCCCTGCATCCTCTAGCAGACAGGGAGATTCAACCAGTTCCAGAGTCAACCAGTTTCTGCGGTTAGCCCCTCCAGAATTCTCAGGTACTGATCTAGAGGCCGATCCACAAGACTTTCTAGATGAAATGTACAAGACGCTCCGGGTTATGAAGGCTACAGATAGAGGGGGTTGAGTTAGCATCTTACAGGTTGAGCGGAGCAGCATATTCTTGGTTCGGGATGTGGGATAGTTCCCGTGGGGAGGGAAGTCCTCAAGTGAGGTGGGATGAGTTCGTGATGCTTTCATGGATCACTTCTTGCCTGCCGAGACTATGGCAGCCCGTGCTACGGAATTTGAGGTTGTCAAGCAGGGTAATATGAGTGTGTGGGAGTAGCACCTGGAGTTTGTTAGGTTGTCGAAGTACGCTCCTCAGTTAGTATAACCTATCGGTGCCAGAGTTCGACGGTTTGTTCAGGGCCTCAGTCCTTTGGTTGTGAATGAAGCTGCTACAGCTGCCTTGCACTGGGACATAAATTATGGTAAGATAGTGGGATTAGTCTAGGCTACAAAGGATAGAAAATTAAAGATAAGGTCGGAGAGGGAGAGTATAAGCAGGGCCCGGTCAGCGGGCCACTCGGGGAGTTCAGTTGGAGGAGGGAGACCAGTTCAGGGGAGAGGACCATCAGGGCCATCCAAGTCTCATGCTCAGTCCTCATCTAGTGCACCGCCATCAGTGCACCGTTATCAGCAGAGCAGTCGCTCGGGACCAGGATCAGATAGTAGGAGACCCCATCAGTCCGGTCGTCCAGGAGGTAGGTTTCAGTAGTAGAGGAGGGCTCCGTGCCCGAAGTGTGGGAGGTTCCATACCGAACCTTGTTACCTGGATATCCCGGTATGCTACGGGTGTGGAGTGAGAGGTCATATTCGACGGGATTGCCGTGTGCCCAGTCAGGGCATGGGTGGTGCTTTTGCTCAGCCGTCCGGTTCTTCAGTCGCCGCATCTTCGGTACGTCCTCCAGCTCCAGCAGGGCATGGTGCATCTAGAGGTGGAGCCCGCAGTAGAGGTTGACCCAGCCGGTTCTATGCTTTGAGTTGTCGCCAGAGTGCGAAGGCTTTTCTAGATGTTGTTACATGTATTCTGGATGTTCAAGACCTTGATTGTTATGCTCTTATTGATCTGGTGCCTTCCTTGTCCTATGTTACCCCATTTATTGCTTCAAGTTTTGGGATAGAACCCGAACGACTTCGTGAGCCGTTCTATGTGTCGACTTCGGTTGGTGATTCCATTACAGCCGCACGAGTCTATAGGAATGGTGTTGTCACGGTGTGTGGTCGAGATACCACGGTGGATCTTGTCGAACTAGGGATGGTAGATTTCGATGTCATCATGGGGATGGAATGGCTTTACTCGTGCCCTGCTAAACTCGACTGCCGAACAAGAATTATGAGGTAAGAATTTCCTAATGAGTCAGTTATCGAGTGGAAAGGGGTTGGTGTGGTGCCAAAGGGTAGGTTTATTTCCTACCTTAAGGCCTCAAAGATGATTAAAAATGGGTGTATTTATCATTTGGTCCGGGTTGCGGACACCACTTCAGAAGTGTCTGCCCCCGAGTCCGTCCTAGTCATGAATGAGTTTCTTGAAGTATTTCCGGAAGAGCTTCCAGGGTGTCCGCCAGACAGAGAGATTGATTTCGGGATTGATGTATTGCCAGATACGCAGCCAATATCTATTCCCCCATACAGAATGGCGCCAGCAGAGTTGAGGGAGCTAAATAAGCAGTTGAAAGACTTATTAGAAAATGGGTTCATTCGGCCGAGTGTGTTGTAGTGGGGCGCTCTGGTTCCTTTCGTCAGGAAGAAGGATTGGTCGCTTCAGATGAGTATTGATTATCGGCAGCTCAACAAAGTCACTATCAAAAACAAGTATCCATTGCCTCGGATAGATGATTTGTTCGACCAATTGCAGGGTGCGAGGTTTTTCTCCAAAATTGACTTACGGTCGGGGTATCACCAGTTGAAGATCAGAGAGCAGGATATTCCTAGGACCGCCTTCAGGACTCGTTATGTCCTTTGGATTGACCAATGCTCCAGCAGTTTTCATGGATCTTATGAATCGGGTATTCAAAACATTTATTGACTCCTTCATGATTGTTTTTATTGATGACATCCTTGTCTACTCAGCACCAATTGTATGCCAAGTTTTCAAACTGTGAACTTTTGTTGAAGTCAGTCACATTATTAGGTCATGTTGTTTCAAGAGAAGGGATTAAGGTTGATCCCCAGAAGATCACATTGGTAAAGGATTGGCCTAGACCAACGACCTCGACAGAGATTCGCAGTTTCTTGGGTCTAGTCAGGTATTATCAGAGGTTTGTGGAGGGGTTCTCTACCCTCGCCTCCCCATTGAATAAATTGACTCACAAGGCAACTAAGTTCCAATGGTCCGACGCTTGTTAGAGGAGTTTTCAGGAATTGAAATCAAGACTGACTTCGACACCGGTGTTAACCTTGCCAGATAGCACATAAGGATTTGTGGTTCATTGCGATGCTTCACGGATTGGCTTGGGATGTGTGTTGGTGCAATACGGGAAGGTTATAGCCTATGCTTCCAGGAAACTTAAGGATCACGAGAAGAATTATCCGACGCATGATCTAGAACTCGGGGCAGTTGTGTTTGCATTAAAAATCTGGCGGCATTATTTGTATGGGGTCCATGTGGACGTGTTCTCAGACCTCAAGTCTCCAATACTTGTTCAAGCAGAAGGAGTTGAATTTAAGGCAGCGGCGATGGTTAGAGTTGCTTAAGGATTATGATATGAACATTTTTTACAATCAGGGAAAAGCAAATGTTGTGGCCGACACTCTCAGTCGGAAGTTTATGGGTAGTGTGGACCATTTGGAGGAAGGTCAGAGGCCGTTGGCTCGGGAGGTTCGTCAATTGGCTAGTCTAGGGGTCTTTCTCTCGACCTCAGACGGGGTTCATATTGGGGCAGAATCATCACTTGTAGCGGAACTCAAGGAGAAACTGTTTATTGATCCAGCATTGGTGCAATTGAATGAGGCAGTTTTGAATAGCAAATTTCGGTATTTTCACTCGAAAGTGATGATGGTGTCTTGTGGTGCTAGTGAAGGTTGTGTGTCCCTGATGTGGATAATCTTCAGGAGAGGATGATGGCGGAAGTTCACAATTCCAGGTATTCCGTGCACCCAGGTTATATGAAAAGAGGGTGGCAGACTTTGTATCTAGATGTCTGAATTGTCAGCAGGTGAAGGCCGAGCACCAGAGGCCTAGCGGGTTAACTCAGCTTATGGAGATTCTAATGTGGAAATGGGAAATGATCAACATGGATTTAGTAGTAGGGTTACCCCGCACTCAGCGCAAGTTCGACTCTATTTGGGTGATGGTGGATCGACTCACGAAATCATCTCACTTCTTGCCGGTCAAGTCCACCGATACTGCAGAGCAGTACGCTCAGTTGTATACCAAGGAAATAGTCAGGCTTCATGGTACTCCAGTTTCTATTATCTCATATCGAGGAGCTCAGTTCACGGCTAATTTTTGGAGGAAATTTCAGCAAGGTTTGGGTACCCAGGTAAATCTCAGCACGGCTTTCCATCTGCAGACTGATGGTCAGGCAGAGCGGACTATTCAGACGCTTTAAGATATGTTGCGGGCTTGTGTGTTGGATTTCTAGGGTAGTTGGGATGATCATTTACCGCTTATCGAATTTGCTTACAATAACACCTTTCAGGCTAGTATTCGGATGGCCCCATTTGAGGCCTTGTATGGAAGGAGGTGTAGATCTCCGATTGGGTGATTCGAGGTTGGTGAAGTAGAATTGTTAGGGCCAGATCTTGTGCACCAGGCATTGTAGAAAGTCAGAGTCATTCGAGAGAGGATGAAAATCGCCCAGAGCCGTCAAAAAACCTATGCGGACGTTCGTCGAAGAGAATTGGAATTCCAAGTTGATGATTGGGTATTCTTGAAGGTATCTCCTATGAAGGGAGTGATGCGATTTGGGAAGAAAGGGAAATTGATCCCAAGGTATGTCGGGCCCTAGAGGATTGCTCAAAGGACAGGACAAATGGCATATAGGTTGGAAATACCTCCTGAATTGTCATTAGTGCACCAAGTCTTCCACGTGTCCATGTTGAAGAAGGTGGTTGGGGATCCATCAACCATCGTGCCAGTTGAGGCTATTGAGGTTAATGAAGAACTATCATATGAAGAGGTTCTGGTTGCTATTATTGATATACAAGTCTGTAGATTGAGGAACAAAGAAATTGCTTCAGTTAAAGTATTGTGGCGAAGTCAGCATATGGGGGAAGCCACGTGGGAAGCGGAAAATGAGATGAAGTAAAAATATCACCATTTGTTTGAATAAGTCTAGTAGTATTCGTCAGAACTGTCATCCCTAAACAAATCATATTTTTATAGTTGGTTTCGTGCCACAGCACCCCATCTTCCTGTAATTACCTTATTGTTGTAACTTTCCTAGGTGTGCTAAAATGGAATCCGTAGTTCTATCTGAGCTGTGTGCAACACTTGAGTTAAATGAATGTTTTGTGGAACGTATGTGTTGGGCAGGTGATTGATAGTAGTATGGAGTGGTAATGGTCAATTGAAATGAATTTAACATATTGAGGTGATTGGGTTATATGAGACTCATTAAAAAGGGCCAAGTTATGTGCGAAGATGTAAATCATGTGCAATTTGTGGTATGAATGGAAGGAACTATGTGTAGTTGACAAATGATTAAATAATTGCAGATTGTTGAGGTAACTATGTTGTGTGTAAGTGATCGGTGATTAAAAACTGTGTAATGATGTTTGGAAATGTGTTTCGGGGGCTCTCTGACAGGTACATAGGTGTAATTGCAAAGAGAACTCTGGCGAAACCTTTCTAAAATATTGGAGTTAGTAATCTGGGAATTACATATCATGCTTTCGAAGCTAAATGATTTCCAAAACCCTCATTCGAGGACGAATGATTTTTTTTAAGGGGGTAAGGATGTAAAGACCCGTAAAATTTTCTTCTCAAAAAAATAAATAAAAATAATATCCGAATGAATCCCCGAGTTGTTGTTATTGTGGAAATTTTCGAAACAGACAAGAACTGATTAACAAGTACCCCCGAGATTTAAAGAACACAAATTTTTCCAGAAAGTGGGTGTTATGCGATGCATTATGCGATCGCATAACGTGTATGCGGACCGCACAACAGTTGCATACCTGGCCAGTGTGTTTCCAAATTTTGGCCCATATTGAGGACCATTATGCAGTCAATTATGCGGACCGCATATCAGGAATGCGATCGCATTACCGCATTCTTGTGTCGGGCTTCTATATTTTTTTATTTTAACACCCGACCCCAATCCATTTAAAATTGGTCTTCCTTCATCAATCAAGCTTGGAATTAATCAAGTAAAACACATATTTCTTCGCTCTAAGAGGTAAGCTTCCACCCCACTGACCCCAAATTTCCAGATTTTTTTAAAAATGACTTATGGGTAGGATACTTCGTAAGGATGGGGTTAAGAGTCTTTCATGCATGTACCCATTTTATCATAAGCTAGTAAAGGAAAGTAGGGTGGGGTGACCTTTAACTAAAAAAAAGGGGTTAGTTAATCTAAAGGAGCACCTAGTGTTTGATAAAAGCTCAAATGAGTTCAAGACATGTTCATGATTCCTAATTCTAAGTTTAAATGTGGCACATTGTGAATTAGATTGAAGGTGCTAGAAAGTCCGGTGACTTTAGCTAGAGATTAAGGAAAAAAAACCCCGGTTCGAGGTATGTATGGCTAACTTTAACCTTCGTTGAATCCTCTTGTTGGGTTCGAATATGTGGTATGTGCACCTTATATGGGAATGTGTGAAATAGTTGAAAACCATATGTGGAAAAATAATGAAAGGAGTATTATGAAATAACGTAACTGAATTGAGCAAATGTGGCAGTACCGTGTTCATGGAATTTTCTACTTGATAAATGTTGTGGGGCCTTGGGCCCAATTAAATGAGCTGTTAATATAAAATTGTATTCCATGAAAGGATAATTCTTGTGATGTAATTGTTTGTGGTTGCTATTTTGAAATATGATTGTCAGGGGGATCGGGTTGCATGCTGCAACACAAACCAATAAGCTTCATGAGGTGTGAGGTAATAAGGGTGGCAGAGGTTATAAGGGTGGCCGAGGTAATAAGGAGGAAACGTGATCGATATCACTACTGAAATTAAAAGCTATGGGCTCTTGAATATGATGATGTTGAAGGAGAAAAAGGGAATGATTGTGAAACTTGTTTGATTATGGTTGTTTCTTTTCACATAACTTGATTTATTTGATTATATCACCGTCTCTTAATTGTGTACTCTTTATTTGTACTTGGGATAAAGTTTGTGTATACATACTAGTACTATTCCACAGTACTAACGTCCCTTTTGCCGGGGGCACTACATCTTTTATATGGATGTAGGTGGGTCCATAGCAGGTAGCCCAGCTCGCTGTTAGTGGTGTCTTCTCCTCATCCTCTTACAGCTGTACTGGTGAGCCCTCTTCCTCTCGGGGCCATGTGTAGTTCCTGCTATCTCTTTTGAGTATATTATGTATTGTAAGGTATAGTCGGGGCCTTGTTGCAGGCAAGTATTGTATAAACTCTTAAACATTCTTAGAGTCTCCGTAGACACTATGTGGGTGTATATATGTATATTTTGGGCAGTGGTTGTAATTGTTCGTAATCATGGTCCGTATTGGAAGTGTTGTGTCTACTTTGTATGTAACGGGAAATCTAATATGATAATGTAATACGTGGAAAAGAAATTTGACTTATTATGGTAATAACACGGTTTTAAACTTATTTCACTGTTTCATAAAAATCATGTACAATATTATCACGTGGGGTAGGAAAGGCAAATCAGGCTCGCTTGACTAGGATCACCGGGTTGAGGGCCGGTCGCATCCCTCGATTTTGAGGCGTGACAGTTGCTTGATTTTGCGAAGGCACCAAGTTCGCAAATGCGAACTTTTCTTCTGTAATTTCAGCAGCTACAGGTTTTGGCTCTCCGGACCACTTCGACCTGCTCAAATCAACTCCAAAAATTCTCAAACTTGGCAGATTAGTCAAAAAAAATAAACTAAGCTATTATAAAAAAGAAAATTTAAAAAATGACCAAAACGATGGGTTTCCTCCGACCAAGCGCCGCATTTAACGTTGTGGCATGACGCGGATCAACTTTACCACTTTTCTCGTCACTTGGATGATATGAATCGGGCACCTAACATGGAATCAAGCTTCTGACCACGAGCGGTGGGGGTGGTAGCTTGATGATCAAGCCAAACTTTAATTTCTTCATTTTGCATTTCTTGGCTTTCATGTGGGGAATGTAATTTTGCCTTCTTGTTCCCTCAAATTTTAAGATGTATGGCCTTTGACTTTCCTCCTTGCAATCCCTCAATGACTCGTGTAGTTCAATTCCCATATCACCAAACAATTACAATGTTGAAAAATGCTTAGAANGTTGACTCGTGTAGTTTAATTCCCATATCACCACACAATTCCAATGTTGAAAAATGCTTCGAATGTGACATCAAGCCTTCAAATTGCATTTCTTCCCGGATTTTGACATCCTTTTTTCCCCCGAATTAGAGTCATTTTCAACCACATCTCCAAATTTTTTAGTTGACTCTAATTCCATATGTTTCTCCGCATCACTAACAAACATGCAGTCGGTTGGCGGATGTTCAATTTTTGATTCCTCAATACAAAGCTCACTTTCTTCCTCGAAGTCGGACTCTTCTTGACCTCTTTCTAGACTCTCAATTTGGTGGGCATAGTGAGCCTCAACAGTTATTTTCATTTGACCTTCCGAAGTGCGGATATTCTCATCATTTTTGCATCTCCTCATTTTCAAGAATAGCCTCCAAATGAGCATCATCTTCTCATTTTGAGCATTTGGGAGTTTTCTTGATTTTGATCAAGTGCCAAAGAAGGATTTTCGGCTTCCATCTCTAAGGAAGATTTTTGACTATCACTAACTTCCAAAGCTCTTTTGACCTCTAAAGCTTCAGGAGTTTCTTCCATTTGTGAGTTAAGCCTTTCAAGCGCCAAGTCATTTTGGAGATTATTTTCCAAAAGCTCCTCCAAGGCACTTTGCTCTTTGTTTCCTCCTTCGATTAGGTATTCACACATGAGATTGAACTCTCCATTTTGACTATGCTCAATTTCTTCCACCTCCATATCCCTATAAATTTCATCACAAAAAATAGAATCATTATAGCAGGGGCTTGGAAGATAAGGACAAATAAGCATAATACTCTCAATGACCATTTTGACGACCACACTTATGACAAGTACTCCACTCATGAGTTTGAAATTGTGCGCACAATCCGTCCCCAAGATAATTTTAACAATTTTGCCATGAGTGTTGTCCTCCATACTAAGGATAAAAGTCATCAAAGTATGAACAACTACCATCCGACATTTTTTCATTACATGATGCAATTTTTTTAATAAAAGAAAACTAACAAAATAAACAAAAATCAAAGAAGAAAAATAGACCAAGGTAAGAAAAATAATTACTCAAATATTCACAAGTTAGGACCATAGTACTTACAGTTATTTCTCAAAGAACCTAAATACGCCAAATTTCTCCCCGACAAGCGTCAATTTTAATGACGTCCAAATATACTTCTAAAAAGTAAATGTGCATGGTCACATGAAATATAATTTACCAAATTATGAGTCGGGATCGAATACCATAGAGAAAAATATGTAGGTGATTAGGAGTGTAAGAGAATTATCACTTGTTATGCAATTCAAAACACTAAAAAGGATTTCTGGTGACACGAAAGTTGTTCTCGACGCTCTCTTTCCTATTCCA
Organism: Nicotiana paniculata; assembly: GCA_005239505.1. Taxonomy (NCBI): domain Eukaryota; kingdom Viridiplantae; phylum Streptophyta; class Magnoliopsida; order Solanales; family Solanaceae; genus Nicotiana; species Nicotiana paniculata. The sequence continues at coordinate 224,407 of ML325980.1, read as the reverse complement.
CTGCGCTAAGTCGTCTTTCCCTTTCTTGCTGGATGACTACTATGGAAAAAGATGACGAATACTCCTTGTCTCTGGTAAATTCATGATGATTCTAGAAGAGCTATTCCTGTCGCCTGCCCGAAAGAGACGAGGAAGACTAACTACCATCCTGCTCGAACCTTTGTTGCCTGAGTTATATAGCTGACTGCGGGAAGGAAGGTTCAAGCTATGGCTTCCCCATGGGATGCTCATTTGAAACCTTTGTTCTGTCAATGAGAGAAAGAGAGAAGTAATTTAAACATAAGAATGGAAGGTTCGCTTGTCAACTGTCGGGCCAATGAGGCTCGTCTAGCTTTACCTACATTAAAAGGAAAGATCAAAGACGAGGTGGGAAATGCCGCGCACGAAATATCTGATCATGTTTTCTTTTTCTTATCAAAGGCAGCTGGCAAAGCCATGTTTGATCGTCGCGTACATGCTTTGTTACATCTTCGTTCATGCACCAATCAATTCACAGTGAAGTAGAGAAGGAAGAATTTTTATCATCATGTGGGTAGTCTCTATTAGGGTTTCCGTTTCACATGCACTAAAAGGGAAGGAAGATTGATGCGGCTATAGTAATGCCAAGCATACGAGCAAAGGACTCTATCTACCTGATACTGACAAATGAAAGAAGCTCATCGCGGATGATAGGACAAACGATAGTAGTTGTATTCTTGCTCTTCCTATTCCATACCATAAACAGACACCTTTGATTCATCAACACTGGCGCTAGAGGATCTACCCCCATCCACCAGCCCTTTATAAAGTTAGCGGACCAAGAGTAAAATATCCACGATATAATAAAGAAAGTAAGAAGGGGTCCAAACCATTGAAACAGAAAGCACTAAATATTGTTACGGCGTGGAAGAAATGATCACCGTCAAGAACAAGATTCAAAGTTATAATCTTCCTACACTTGTTAGTTGGGACAGCGCAACCTCTCTTGTTGATTCTCTGTTCCCACCGCCTCAAGCTCTCGCTTTCAGGGTCGATATACAAGAAATTCACTACGAAAATTGACATGACACAGCCCCTGAAAAGTATGATGTGCCCGGTCTTTCTTCTCTTGTTCCACACCCACCTCCCGTAGAGGCGGGTCAATATCAATATCTATAACAGAGATTGCTTTTAGCTTTATCTTTTCAGATACAAGAGTATTCCTTTTGTACTTATAAGAATACTACTTAGGGAGAAGAATTTCTTGACTCAGGGGCAACTAAATCTATTCTTTCTGTGTCCCACATCCGCCTATGTTAAAGCATCCGCCCATTCCTCAATGAAAGGAAATGCTACTCAGGGATCAACAAAGAAAGCTGGTGGCTCACCAGAAATACTTGGTTCCTAGAGTAGAGGCCTTTCCCCAAGATATTGGTTTTAAGATCCTGCGGGTGACTTTTTGTCTTACGACACGTCCTGGCGTAAGAAAGTGCTACAAACTTGGAAAACTTTTTTCAAACATAGAAGTCAAGTTCCCTGCTACTTCCGTAAAAAAACCTTGGACGAGCCTAACAACCATGTACCTGGAAGAACTTTTGTTTTCAACTGCTAGAGGGTAAATACCATCCCTACTTTATCTCGCAATCACAATAGCCGTACAATCAAATAATTGAGTTGGATGGAGGATAACAATCAAACTATCAAAGAGGTACCCTACCAAAGAATTTTGAGTTATAACATTCATAAAATAAAGAAAAAACCAATATAGGAACTTCAACGGAGAAATAATAAGAATAATAAAAATTTCTTAAGTAAGGTAGTCTCTTCTTCTTTTCGGTATAGTGCTCTGTGAGCAGATCAAATAAACATAAATCTTTCCGAATATCATGAATATCCTTCGCCCCTTATCTCCCCATCTTCCCATAAATAAAACACATCTTACTTCGATGTTTTCAATTTCCCATAGAATCTCCGGAGCTTTCCTAGCCACTATACTTTTCTTTTTTTACCTTATTTGTCATAAAATTGGTTTGATTTGCTTCACCTATGAGAATTTATACCAATTCTTCTTTTATTCATCAAAGCTCGTCCTATTCTCCGTCGTTATTACTGCCTTAGCCCTTTCCTGTCATCTTTATAATGGACGTCGTCATTTATTGACAGATTTTTCGAGATTTTTCTTTCTTAGAATTGGAAGAAAAAGATTGAAATGACTGTTCCAAATTTCACCTACACCTTTATTTGAGATTTAAACAAAAAAAATTTGTTTTTTATTAAATTTTTATTATTCGTTGATAGATCTAAAGCTTATGCTGTAGAAGTTGACATCATGATATTGGCCTTTTATCTTCATCTTCCCTCGTAGAGTGGCGTCTTTTATAAGAAAAGACTTTCTTAGTGGAACGAAAAAAAGGGTTTGAGCACTTTTGGTTGACCTTTAGCCACGCGCGGCGGCTATGTGCATGTGTCCCAAAGTGAGTATATTTTTTGGTAATGGGTATACTCGAGAAAAAAAGGTTTCGAATTCGACCTCCCCTTATGCTCTCTAAAAAGGGGTGATGGACTCTTTTTGGTTTAGGATGTTCTTTCTAAATTCAGTTATTTATTGAGCCTGGTGTGGAATCACCATCATTACACATTCATTCTTGGTCTTGCTATTGTTCTAGCGATCCTTCCTAGACGCCTAGAGTGCAGCCTGCCTACTGAAGACCGTAATGTAAGTAACTCAGTGCTCCATATGGGGGAAATGAAAGTAGAGTTTGTTCAGATCCTCCCACATGTTCAATATTTTTTAACGGTTTCCTAGATATCTTTATCATTAATGCAACCTTCATTTTGCTCATTCATGGAGTTGTGTTTAGTACCACTAAGAAATACCATTATCCTTTGTTAGTCAATAATGTGGGTTGGCTTGGATTACTTAGTGTTGCATGCCTAGGAGGGTAGCACGGTTTGATATGCGGAGGAGCTATTATCATTGAACTCCCTAACCTAAAGCAGAATTGGGTTTAGACCGAAGGGAATCGTAGCATGGGGGGACGTCTAATCCTTTTGCCACCGCAAGACTAGCTAATCATACGTAGCAGGCTCTCATACCCTTGGTTCTGGAAGGATTATGAGTCCGAACACTATGTTGAATGTGCAACCGAGACTACACTATGTAGGTACTTGTGCAGGTGAGGCATTAGTTAGTCCTAGAAATGGCGGAAATGGCACGAGGGGTTAATGATCGGATGTGTTGCAACCTAGGGATCACCAGGCAGNGGGGGGGGGGGGGGGGGGGGGGGGGAGGGCATAGAACAATTCTTCTTGGAGGAAGGTTGTTTTCCTAGGTGATTGATCTTGCCACAATGTACTTCTACCTATTATAGCACAGGCAACCGAAGACGAGCATACATACGACGATCTTCATGCGTGAATAGCCAGGATGAATGAAAGGGCACCGCGTCTGGACGGGCGGAATAGATGAGCGAAAGGTGTCATGCCATGGTGTGGGGAATAACCCTCGTCTCATGTAAGACAACTAAATTAACCTCGAGGTGCTACCGAGGAACTGCGGGACCTTCTCCAGCACATGATAGGTAATTCATAGATAGAGCTAGCCAATTCGTTATGGGAAATCACTGATCCGGCCCAAATAAAGCTAACCTACGTCACCTGGATTTCTCCGGTGAGCTTTCGATCATACAACCAAAGACTCCCAAGAAAAGGTACAACTGTTGGGAAAGGGATATGATCAGTAGAACCTGGTTGGATCCGGGATGGGTTAGTGCCGCCCATTCTTAACCAGTTCCGAAAGGGTCCGCTCATGCTGGAAGGAGCATCCCCACTTAGTTATCAGTCCGCTAGTTCACGCAAATCCTAAGAAGTTATCACTGACGAGCCACATGTAGGGAAACTTGCATGTGTGGTTATGGCCGAGTTTTCCTGAGGTATCTAATAACCTTGCTTCTGCTCACCACTGGCGCACCTCTCTTAACTATTTCCCATTTATTCTGGAGTAATCTTTTTAGGTGGGATAATTTTACCTATTTCTGCCAAATCTTTCTTTATTAGGTAGGGCTGGTACCATTTCGATGTGTTTCAATTCTTTCGAACAAGAGAGGTTTGATGCTTTTCAATCCATTGTATTGATTCCACTTCCTACTCGCGGTATGCTTTTTATGATCTCAGCTTATGATTCAATTTCCATGTATTTAGCTATTGAGCCTCAGAGTTTATGTTTTTATGTGATCGGAGCATAAAAAGGAAAGTCTCAATTTTCTACGAAAATTGGCTCAAAATATTTTATCTTAGGTGCATTTCCCTCTGGAATATTATTGTTTGGGTACAAATGGACAACTACCGATATCTATTAATATATTTTCTTACAATATTCTTTAGAAAAATATATCTATCTATCTATATTGTAAAATATCGAATTGGTTATTACTTAGATGTGAAACTTGCAGGCCTCATAGGTTGTAATATTTTTCTCATGGGGGGAAGAAATCAAAGAATATATAGACTAGTAGAGACCCTCTATGTAGTTGTCTATCTAGGGCGATCGCTCTACATATTTACCCATAGCTCTGGGGCTGTGTCTCGATTTCCTATGTGCAAAATATAAGGGACAAGCTCCTACAGAGATTCTCCTATGTCTAATTCCATGCCCTATGACGAAAAGGAAGTCGGCATGGCGTAAAGTGAAGATTGAGGGGAGTAGAAAAAATTATCTTATGGGGTATTCCGAAGGTGTAACCTAGGCAACGAAAAAGGAGCCCGATACTTCAACTAGATGAGCGACCAGTTGGTTCAAAAAACCCCGACCCAGCGTCACACATCCTCCAGGTCCGAAGGAATCTAGTGCCTAACTACCCACTCTGCCCGGATAATTATAAGAAAAATGGGAAGAAATTCCTTATTATTATATATAGGCCAGCTTGAAAAGAAATCATTCCTCTTGATCTGCGGTGCGAAGAGAAAGATTTCTTTTTTATGACTTTCACTTATCGATCGCGCCCCAGAGAAGTGATCGATCAGCGCAGGGCCCTATTGATAAATGAAATAAAGGGTTTATGAGCCCTAGCCTTGAAAGCCCACACCTGTGTAGAGTAGATCGTTCAACACTTGTGGCACAAACCCATTTTGAGCCTATTGGTCCTAGTATCATAGGCGACCAACCTGCTATAATAATTTCATAAACACCTAGCGATGATATGGAAAACAAATAAAGTAGTCCTATGTTCGGGTCTGACAATACCATATCATAATCAAAAGGTACAACGTCCCGAGCGACCAGACATAATATTAGTGTCTCCACTGGAGCCATTATAAAAGGGGAGAAATTAGCACTACTTAGTGAAAGAGGTTCTTTTAGAATAAATTTTAAACCATCTGGTAGAGGTTGTAACAATCCAAACAATCCCACTACGTCAGGACCCTTTGGACGTTGCTCAAAAGCCATAACTTTACGTACTGCTAGCACTAAAAAGGCTACTCCTAGTAGAAGTGGTAGAATAATTCCAAGTATTTCAGGTGGAACAACTATGTACATTTTATTTTCTATTCACTTATGATCTGGCATGATCGACCAAATCATGATATTGAAGGAGGGAATCTTTTCTAAAAAAAAGAATTCTTGCAACTATGAAAACCACAACACAAGCACTCAGTTTCCATTCAGTCTATCTAATAAAAAAATTTAGCATAGACCACGACCCCCCTATTTTTTTCAATTCCTTATCTATATTTTGCCAGGTTAAAGAGTCCCCGCTCTCCATGTTCTTGAGAATGTTTTTTAGCTTGCTGACCAGGGTTGGCAGCTAAATTTAGTCTTCGAGACCCCATAACATAATGCATAAGCCTCTTTAGAGATAAGGGCCACTTTCTTGTGATAGTAATTGCGAATGAGCAAGTATGGGGTGACAACTAAAGAGGTAGCGAGACTGACCGTAATTTCAGGAAAGTGAAATTCGTTTTGCTTAGTATGACATTGCTTCACACCTCGTAGTGCTTACACCTCTCGCCCATCGAAATTCTGTTAAAAACCCTTGTCCAAAACCCGTGGCGCAGAAGTTCTTCCATACCAACTTAGCTGCCCGACGCTACTATTATCATAACAACCGGTACACCAAAGGTTATCCCAACCCAGTCCTCTTGTACTATAGTTCGCTCCTCGCAGTTCTCCCTTTAACACCAATGGTATATAGGAATCGAACTGTCTCGTAACATTCTGAAACCAACTCACGTGCCACTTGAATCGGTGAACAACCAAACCTTGGGACCTTCTTCAACCCCAGGATGTGATGAGTAGACATCAAGGTTCCAAACGAATCCATCAGTAAGAGCGCTTGGGAGTCATCATCCTGTTATCCCCGATGTACCTTTGATCCTTTGAGAGAAAGTCCTTCCACACAGGACTCCTGGATCACTATGGCCGACATTCATCTCTATTCGACCAGTCAGTCTCATAGTCAGGCAGGATTATACCATTACGCTCACCAGTAGAATCTTAGCTTGAGCCTACCTTCACATAACTCTATTACTTTATGGGAGGCATCCAATTAACTACCCACCTTATAGTGTCCCGCCTCTTCCCGAACAATCAGTGTATAGTTTATGCATCGTTAGACAAAAGAGTGGTTTTATAGGATTGGTCATTGAGTGTCACCACCTCATACTTGTCCTAGACATTCGATTAAGGTTGTCATTACAAAGCTATAGTTAAGGTGCACGAGGTCTTACCATCTAACCATTAGTACTCCGCATCTTCACAGAGAATTCAATTAGCGGGGTAGTCCTTACACCATTCGTGAAGGTTGCCACTTATTCGATAAGGAATTTCACTACCTTAGGACAGTTAGAGTTATTGACGCCGTGTACCAGTGCTTCCATTCATATCTTATAAGACTTCTCCTTCCGACCTTCCAGCACCGTGCACGTGTCAGACTTAATACATCGTGTTATCACTAAGGAGAGTCTTATGTTTTTAATAAACAGCCGCTACCCCTTGGTATCTGCCACTTTCCTAATCAAAAGATAGGATAGCACCCCTTCTCCCAAAGTTACAGGTTCATTTTTCCAAGTTCCTTCGACATGGTTCTCTCAAGCGCCCTAGTATACTCTACTTGTTCACATGTGTCGGTTTGGGGTACGATCAGTTCACCGGGACAATCGCCCTCCCAATTCAAAGTTTTTTCCTATAGGTTTCAACCTTGTTGAGTATTACAACAGTCGCGACTATAAATAGACTCGTGTATGGAAGGGCAGTACACTATACTCTCTCGCGACCCCTACTCTAATCAAAAGACTAACGGCCACTACTGAAGATAGGTCGCCTAACTACGACTGAGAGTTTCGCCTTTTAAAGCGCCAGTCACGTAGGGCGACGAGCCAGGCCGAGCCAGAAAGGCTTTGATAACTCAAGGTTCATATTAGGGAAATAAGAGTGAGGGGAAGAGGGCGCAGCCCTCGACTCGATCATCCAATTCGCTCCAACAGACAGACATGGTTCTCTAGTCAAAGCAACTTCATCCCTTTCGTGTACCCATATGACGACAGCCCTTTCGGGGGTTCCTTAGGGATCGATTCACTCTGTGTATATTGATTGGATGCAAAAAACCTTCCACTTGAAAAAGAAACTTTCAAAGTCTCGTCACTTCGGTGAATCACTTGAACCCTGATACATTTTCGGTGCCATGGAGATAAACTAGTGAGCTATTATGCTTTCTTCAAAGAATGGCTACTTCCAATCCCACCTCCTTGTTGTAATCTCTCTATCACTTCCTTTTCAACTAAGTGATTGCTTAGGGACCTTATCGTATGATCTGGGTTGTTTCCCTATCGACTTTAGATCTTAGCACCCAAAAAGTCTGTTTGTAAAATCGATCTTGGCATGTATTCTGAGTTTCCCTGGGGTTGGTAAGGCAAACTTAGGCCACCCTAGCCCATTGAGTGTTGTACCTCGAGCCATCAATATCATACACTCTACTAAAGTAGATTTCACGAAAAACCAGCTATATCAGATCTTGGTTGGACTTTCACCCCTAGCCACAAGTCATCCCCGTATTTTTTCACATATATGGGTTCGGTCCTCCAAGGCCTATTAAATCTCTCTTCAACCTGCTCATGGCTAGATCTATTAGGTTTAGGTCAAATAGGAAGAACTAGAAGATTCCACCTCTAGAAAGGGCCTTCACCTAATAGCTTAAGCCGGTGTTCCCATTTCCTTGTTGACCCATCATGAAAAAGGTATGCGGTTAGAGTGAGTGCACTTTACCTAAAGTAAAGGCTCTAAGAATTTTTCCTTCGACTGATTGTTCGCATCAGATCTCAGGTTCTCTCTAGGATTCTTTGATTGATCAGGAAAGTAGCTTATGGGTTAGAGTCTCCGCCATAATTTGTGGTTATACACCTAGTATTTCATGTGTCATGTTATAACATTCATGTTTCCAGTATTTAGATCTCATGTCATGACATTTACGTTTCCATTATATAGATATGATGTTATAACATTCATGTAAGTTCAAAACTTAGATACTCATGCCAGCTTAGTAATCAAATATTTGTGCCAGTCTAGTATTTACGTATTCATGGTAGACCAATATTAACGTATATGTCTCATGTTATGAGTATTACGATGCCATGTGAGGCTTGTGGTATGCTCCATTAGCTGTCAGGTAATTTTGAGAAATCTCAAATGTAGCTCTCATTCAAAACTTATATTATAATCACCATGTCTTTTAGTATTCAGTTAGCTTAGTGTTCAGTCAGTTCAGTAGCCATTCAGCTCAGTAGCTATTCAGTTCAGTATCTCATCACATCAGCAATCATTTATTCATTTAGTTTAGTATGCGTGTGTTCATAAAGGTTCAACATTCACATGTTTCCCTCAGTCCCGTTAAGGTCCAGAATTAGTTGTAGTTACAATCATGACATTTATTCGAGGATGAATGATCCCAAGGGGGAGATAATGTAACGCTCCGTAAAATGTAATGACCATTCAACATGTGAAGTCCTATCGGGATAAGTATTGGTGGAAATAGTTATTTTGGAATCAAGACCAATAGTGAGGTGCATAAAATTCGATAAAATCGACTAAGTTTATAGGAGGTCCGTCTTACAGCCTTAGACAATGCAAGGCCATGAAAACTCATGTTCATAGACATTGATATTAACCTCAACTCCACTGACAGTGCAAGGCATTGTAGTTTTGGCGCCTCTAATAGCGCCTTGCACAGTTATTTTGGAGCCTCTGACGATGCCCCCCGTCAATGATGTTTATCTGAGCTACTTTTATTTCCTCCTCAATATTTGGGACACGTAAACTTATTTAAACCCTACCTACAAACCCAAACACGTACATTTGCTCTAGAAGTGGGAGCTCTCAAGTACCCAACTTCTCCAAGAACCCTCTATCATCCAAGGTATGTTCTGGCAAGGATTCTAAGTTAATTTCAATTCTCCAACACTTTATTAACATGGAGAAATCCTTCAAATCATTATATATTTGACCAAGACATCATTGTTGATAAAAGAAACCCTAAAACAGGAATTCAAGAGGATTGGACTTAAAAAAGGTAATGCTTCTACTCCCTAATCATTTATTAGTATGAACTGATGAGTTTTTGAGAGAATACTGGATGGGTTTGATAAAGGGAATGAAATGAACTATGCTAGGGTTTTTGGTTGTTGACTTAATATTGTTATAATCATATGTGTAAATGAGAAATATTGTTAGTTGCATCTATTTGGGATTGTAGAATCACCTAGAAGTACTAGAATGAGAATTGGGTGAAGAAAGCACCATTACTAAGGGATATGAGGCTTTACAGCCACAAGGTGTTTGATAAACTGCCTAAGTAACCAAAACATGAGCCTTAGTGCTAATATTGGTTCCTCTTGATATATATTGACATAGATTATCATTGAGAGAGGCGACAAACAATGTCATACGCTTAAAATGACTAGAGTCAAGGTATGTGAGGCTAACTCTCTATGTTATGGAATATTAATGATTCTTCCTACACTACATTTCCTTTACGACATTACTAATAGCCTCTGAAATATAGTTAAGCCTAGTTCCTCGAATACTTGCAGAACTTCTATTATTAGCTTCATAACTCGCTCATCACATTCATTCTGGATGTTGTGAGCTCAATGCGTAATCAATATAGACTTGGTATTAATTCCCATGTGTCTCGGTCTAGATTACTCAAACTATCATAAAATATTGAAGTTTCAGTGTTCATAATCAGTTGAAGAATACATATTTCAGTATAGTCCAATTCAGTATTCTAGTATCATGTAAGCCAGTGTGATTCAGTATTTCAGTATCATGTATTGCAGTCAGTTCCTAGTTTAAAATCCCTAAATGTTTAACACTCGTATTTGGGCATGAGGTCGCAGTTTATGCTTTATGTATCTTTGGTCTTGAGGTTGCAGTTTATGCTTTATGCATCTTTGCGCCCGAGGCCGCAGCTTGTGCACATTTATATTGGTCTTGAAACAACAATTTAATTCAGATAAATAGGCGGTTCACCATTCGAAAGAGGGAGTATTCATATTCTTACTTCCTTTGTTCTGTTCAGTTATCAGTTATCAGTTATCATTTCCTGTCCACTTCCAACAGCTATCATTTCCGTTATCAATTATCAGTTATCATTTCAGCTATTAGTTATCAGTTATCATTTCACATTCAGTTTTAGCAGTTATCTTTTTGGTTTTCTATTATCAATTCTCAGTTATTAGTTCAGTTTCGGTTTCAGCATTTATGGTTCTTTATTTCAATTTTTTACATACCAGTGCAATTCAAATCCATTGACATCCCCTTTTCCCGGGGCTTGCATCTCACGATGCAGGTAACAATTTATAAGTTGACGAGTTAGAGTGCTATGATTCTCGTACTAGCTAATTTGGTGAGACCCAGTTCTTTTGGGGCATTATAGTTACCTTATGGCCTTTAGTATTTTTAGACAGTTACTGTTTTCAGTACTTCATTAGACGCTTCATAGTAGAGTAACCGTTAGAAGGAGTCACATGTTTTTCATGTTAAGCAATGTTGACTACACATATGTTATAGACTTGTATTAGTGTTTCCACACTTTAATTTATATCATTCAGATTTTCAGTATATCAACATGTGTTAGTTTATCTTCCACATTTAGTATATTATGATATTCCATGCTGATTTAGTCAGCCAGTTAGTTCACTCGATCACAGTAGTTAGGCACCGGGTGTCTTGTTACGTCCAGGCCTAGGTTCAGGGCGTGACAAGCATGATCGTGATGATAAAGACGTTAGCATCAGTTATTCTTAGAATATGATGGGTTATGAAATGGATAGAAAAAATTGTTTCATTACAAGTGTGCCTTTTTAAGCAATAATAAGCCATAAGGAGAAATGGCCAAGTACGTGACACCAATTGCCTTCTTGAGTGTAGGGAAAATCAGTTGACTCGAAATGAGAAGATTTTTGCACTGTGAATGTGATAGTGGTTTTAAAAAATACATGAAGTTGCATTATGCTCTTAACAGTATTCGATACAACGAGGCTACACTCCGAACCCACGAGGTTGAAAAAGAGGTTGATCGCTTGTGAGATTATTATTATTCTGACAGCTTAACCCTTCTTGATAGTTGATCCTATATGAGAGGTCTAGTGATGCGATAAACTTGTCTTTAAAATAAACATGCTCATGACATGTGCCAAACTCTAAAACATCCATCTGAAGTGGGGAGGAAAGTGGTCGCTACAAGGCTACTTAACTTCAATGATACATGAGTGAAACCATGTAGCCAGGACATCTTAATATTTGGATTAAATCATGCATTTGTTAGAGAGGTTCTAATGGCTAATACGGTGCTCCGGGGAGAAAGGCAAATGAAACTCCTATCCACCCAGTGATGTGCAATACTAAGGATAGTAAACTCGCTGCTCATGACAATGGTATAGTAAATAATTCTAGAAGTCAAATGTTTAGAGATAACGGAACCCAGAGAGGCACTATAGAATAATCATGGAAGGCTTGTGAATATTCATAATGAGTTTGCCACGAGTTTTGTGACTTGAAAAGTACCCAGATTCTAATGAAGGATGGGAGGAACATGAGAAGCAAACATGATGCTATGATAACCCCAAAAGTGCATTCGGTCTTGACGGAGAGCCTATTAAGGATCATTATGAGAAATGAAGTGTTACATAGACATATGGAAGGATACGGTCTCTCATGGTTATCCAGTTAGTGTCGGGAGTCTAGAACGGATAATTTACTAACTAAGGAACACATTGTAGAGGAGTAAAGAGAAAACATACACTTTTTATGAACTAGACACATTTCTGCTATAGCAACTCTCAAGTTGCAGTACCTGAGCACGTCATGAGCCGCTACAATTCTAGGAACGAGGTGAGTTACTCACTGTGGTATGATTTAGGTGGAATGAAAGTTATACTAAGATGGTCAAACAAAAGATTTTCCTATGACGAATTTGTGAATATCTCAATTTTTTGAGAAACTTTATATGGACAATTGACATGCACACACATGACAGGTGATGAGACATGCTCTTAAGATACTAGACAGTGAAAAGGGTTTATGGTAATGTTCACAACGGGAGTAAAGTGATTGTGCAAATTGTGTGAGCCACATGCACAGGAGAGAGAGTGGCTCAAGAAAGATCTCAGCACTAGGATGCTTTACATTAGATTCGATACCCTATAGGTAAACATTATGATGGTGCATGAACAAGTGAGCATATGTTATCGATCTGAATCAGAAGGTTCTATAAGAAATCCATCATGGATAACCCTTTGTTGAGAATTTAGGGAAGCAAGTGGGAAGTATTAACCTAGGGTTATCTCATTTCAAGGAAATCATTATACAACTCAATTCCTCGAGAGATTGTAAGTAAGAGAATTGTTATAACAAGGCTTCAAGAATAATTCATCTCGTTCCAAGAGTAGATACATGAAATATTTTGTGATTCAGTTTCTTGTTAAGACCATATTTAAGTAGGCTCTTTGTATACGGCTGAAATGGGAGGAGTCTGATTTCGAATTCTGTTATGCCAACTCCGAGCTTTAAAGGTCTCAAAGTGAAGTTTGAAGCCCAGTCTCAGAATACATACATCGAGAGAGCATATCGAAGGCTCGATACAACCTACTCGAGAGAGCATATCGAAGGCCCGTCACGACCTACTTCGATATAGTGCAAAATTGATGACAGTCAAAAAAAAGTGGGAAATTCCCATGGACACGTGGTTAGGACGGATAGGATTTGTAAGGAATAGTACAACTCTGTACTAAACCATTATTGTATACGGTTAAAATCGTAGAACCCGATTTTACGATCATTATGACGCTTAGAAGGCTCGAAGGCTCGAGTTTTGGCATCGAGGGGTCATATCAAAGGTCTTCAACTGCGAGTCAGTACAAATTGAAACCAACATGGAAAGGCAGGAAAACCCTAAAAGGCACGTGGTTAAGGCTGACAAAGTACATAAATTAGTACAAACCCGTAGTGTGGCATTAAATGGATGTACCAACCATCTCTTTTTGCATTAATTACACATGTACTATGTTGGGATTCCCCCCTCATATATAAAGGGGACCCTTTTCACTTTGTAACACACATGATATTCAATACAAGAACAAGAACATCCTCTACTATCTAACTAAAACATTCTCTAGAATTACGTCATTTATTTATTACTTTTCATTTATTGTGTTCTTGAGTTGTTCTTCATTTATTACTTGTTCTTGATCATAAATAGGCCGTCCTTTAGGCCGTCCTTTAGGCCTCCAGCTCTGTTATATTGTTCTCGACAGTCCTCGTCAAGCTCCTAAGGTCGACCTCAAGGACTGTTTCGACCAGCCTCGAGACCAGCCCCTCCGCTGCTTGGTTTGCTGGATCTCGTTACCTTTTGTTCTTATCTCATTTTATCACTTCTCACTTAGCCTCTACTGCCTAAATAACTGGTATTAAAATAGATCACGTATTTTAGGACCTCATAATCAAATATAATTGTAATTATCATTTTCAAAGTAAACAATTATATAATTGTACCAATAGTATTGTCTGTCATAATTAGAAATGTACCATATTAGGGTTTTCCCCCCTCCTATATAAAGGGGACCCCAATCATTCGTAAAATGGACATGAAATTCACTGTTATAGAATATTCTACTCTACTTTTCTCGTTTGCTGTGGCTAAACTTATTTTTCAACTTTATTGTTCATACTTTATTGTTACTAAGCTAGCCCTGAGGCCCTGAAATCCCCAAGCTTGAGGCCCTCACTCCTTTAGCAACGCTGGTACAATTATCACGTTTTTCTTACTTACACTTGTCATTTCCTGATGATTAACTAGTATTGGAACAAATCACATACTTTTAGAACCACAAATCAAGTATAATTGTTAAAATCATTTTTGAGGTATGCAGTTTGGCGCCCACCGTGGGGCTAAAGATAATAGTGATTATTTTTGTGCTAGTTTTCTGATAACATAAGTTATTCTTCACACTTTTTCTTGTCCAAACATTCTTTGATTTCAGGTTAAAACATATACAACTCAGCAACCACACATGAAAGAAGCGGTCCTGAGGATCATGGAGAGAATGGCGCAGCTGCTTCAGGTGCCAGTGTGCCACCACAAAACCCTGAAGGGGCACCAATGCAAATTCCTGTCGATGAAGGCTCACGCAACGCTCAACATGTCGATGCGAGCTCTCATACAGACGGAAACGTGCATGATGGAGACCACCGTGAAGCACAGGGAGCCCCCACTCAAATGGGAAAGGGAAGTTAGCCTTCATGTCATTTTTTAAATGTTACAGGCACAAGAGGTGGCTATTGCTCAGCTACAAAACTATCAGAGAACCCCAAGCACAACACCACCAGAAACGGCTCCTCGAGTCGAACAGACACCGAAAAAATCGAGCAATAATGGGTCAACAGCTGACCCTACCACTATTAAGATGCCCGACGACCACGCAAAGAGGATTCAATCGAGCGAATAGAAGATAGAAGCAAATGAAAAAAAAATGGACACTTATAACTCAAGGGTCGAGTAGGTCCCAGGCGCACCCCCGATTTTGAAGTGTGTAGACTCAAAAAATTTCATGCAAAAGCCATTCCTATCAAGTGCAGCTCCGATGCCCATCCCGAAGAAATTCAGAATACCCGATCTTCCGAAGTACATTGGAGTCTCGGACCCCAATGAGCACATTATTGCCTACACTTGTGCAGTGAAAGGGAACGACCTAAGAGATGAAGAGATCGAATCCATTCTATTGTAAAAATTTTGAGAAACACTATCCACAGGGGCCATGATGTGGTATCGAGTGCCCCACCATAGTTTGGGCGGATGTACACAATAGGTACCAGTCAAAGATCAGGGTCGAGGACGATCAATTGGAAGTCCCCTCGGGATCCGTGTATCCTAGCTGAGTCTTAGCAAAGGAATTGAGGCTTCAAGAAAGAGAGCCAGGCCAAAGAAAGAAAGGTATCAACCGTACATAGAAAATTGGAGAAATATCCTCACACGTAACGTACCTCCAAGTGACCAAAGGATGGCCCGAGGACAGAACCCTCGGGGACTCCTGAGCAAAGCAGGGTTCGACAGGCACACGGATCCGGTAGAGGCACCCCAGCTATCTGAGTACAACTTAACCATCGACGTTTCATACATCGTATTGGCCATAAGTAAAATGAGGGATACAAGGTGCCCGATGCCTGTGCAATCAGACCCTTCGCAGAGGAACCCCAACTTGATATGCGAATATCACGACACCCACGGTCATAGGACCGAAGATTGCAAACAGTATCGAGAAGAGGTAGCCCGACTAATCAGCAGAGGGCACCTTCGAGAATTCCTCAGCAACCAAACTAAAAACCAATTTTGGGAAAGAGAGGCAAACAAGAAAAGTGAAACAGAAGAACCACGACACGTCATCCACATGATTATTTGTGGATTCGATGTCCCTCAAGGACTAATTTTTATACAAATGAAAGTATCCATCAACAGGGAAAACCGAACTCGGAGCTACATACTTGAACACACCCTTTCATTTAGCGAAGAGGACATCGAGACCTTATCTGAACCTCATAATGACGCACTGGTAATTTTATTTCTTTTGAATAAATTTCAAATTAAACACGTGCTCGTGGATCTAGGTACCTCTGCCAACATAGTTCGGTCGAGGGTGGTAGAGCAAGTCGGGTTGCTCATCTATATCGTTCCCGCCTCCCGAGTCCTCAATGGATCAACATGGAAAGCAAGAAAATGAAAGGGGAAATCATCCTCCCAGTCAATGTGGCCGATACAATTCAAGAAACCAAGTTTCATGTCATCGAAAGTGACATGAGATACAATGCATTGCTTGGAAGGCCATGGATTCACAATATGAGGGTGGTGCCGTCAGCCCTTCCTCAAATGATGAAGTTTCCTACGAAGGATGGAGTAAAAACAGTATACGGAGAGCAGCACACAACAAAAGAAATGTTCGCAGTGCATGATGTGGTTTCTACGCCTTTTAAGTCGAAGGAGCCAAAAAAACCAAGTAAGCTACTTTTATCGTTTGCTATGGCTAAACTTATTTTACAACTTTATTGTTCATACTTTATTGTTACTAAGCTAGCCCCGAGGCCCTGAAATCCCCAAGCTTGAGGCCCTCATTCCTTTAGCAACACTGGTACAATTATCACGTTTTTCTTACTTACACTTGTCATTTCCTGCTGATTAACTAGTATTGGAATAAATCACATATTTTTAGAACCACAAATCAAGTATAATTGTTAAAATCATTTTTGAGGTAAGCAGTATGGTGCCCACCGTGGGGCTAAAGATAATAGTGATTATTTTTGTGCTAGTTTTCTAATAACATAAGTTATTCTTCACACTTTTTCTTGTCCAAACATTCTTTGATTTCAGGTTAAAACATATACAACTCAGCAAACACACATGAAAGCAGCGGTCCTGAGGATCATGGAGAGAATGGTGCAGCTGCTTCAGGTGCCGGTGTGCCACCACAAAACCCTGAAGGGGCACCAGTGCAAATTCCTGTCGATGAAGGCTCACGCAACGCTCAAGATGTCGATGCGAGCTTTCGTACAGACGGAAACGTTCATGATGGAGACCACCGTGAAGCACAGGGAGCCCCCACTAAAATGGGAAAGGGAAGTTAGCCTTCATGTCATTTTTTAAATGTTGCAGGCACAAGAGGTGGCTATTGCTCAGCTACAAATCCATCGGAGAACCCCAAGCACAACACCACCAGAAACGGCTCCTCGAGTCGAACAGGCACCGAAAAAATCGAGCAATAATGGGTCAACAGCTGACCCTACCACTATTAAGATGCTCGACGACCTCGCAAAGAGGATTGAATCGGGCGAAAAGAAGATAGAAGCAAATGAAAAAAAAAGTGGATACCTATAACTCAAGGGTGGAGTAGGTCCCAGGCGCACCCCCGATTATGAAGTGTGTAGATTCAAAAAATTTCATGCAAAAGCCATTCCTATATAGTGCAACTCCGATGCCCATCCCGGAGAAATTCAGAATGCCCGATCTCCCGAAGTACATTTGAGTCTCGAACCCCAATGAGCACATTACTTCCTACACTTGTGCAGTGAAAGGGAACGACCTAAGAGATGAAGAGATCGAATCCATTCTATTGAAAATTTTTTGAGAAACACTATCCACAGGGGCCATGATGTGGTATCGAGTGCCCCGCCATAGTTTGGGCGGATGTACACAATAGGTACCCGTCGAAGATCAGGGTCAAGGATGATCAATTGGAAGTCCCCTCGGGATCCGTGTATCCTAGCTGAGTCTTAGCAAAGGAATGGAGGCTTCCAGAAAGAGAGCCAGGCCAAACCAAGAAAGGTATCAATCGTACATAGAAAATTGGAGAAATATCCTGACACGTAACGTACCTCCAAGTGACCAAAGGATGACCCGAGGACAGAACCCTCGGGGACTCCTGAGCAAAGCAAGGTTCGACAGGCACACGGGGCCGGTAGAGGCACCCCAGCTATCTGAGTACAACTTAACCATCGACGTTTCATACATCGTATTGTCCATAAGTAAAATGAGGAATACCAGGTGCCCAATGCTTGTGCAATCAGACCCTTCGCAGAGGAACCCCAACTTGATATGTGAATATCACGACACCCACGGTCATAGGATCGAGGATTGCAAACAGTATCGAGAAGAGGTAGTCCGACTAATCAGCAGAGGGCACCTTCGAGAATTCCTCAGCAACCAAACTAAAAATCAATTTTGGGAAAGAGAGGCAAACAAGAAAAGTGAAACAGAAGAACCACGACACGTAATCCACATGATTATTTGTGGATTCGATGTCCCTCAAGGACCCATTTTTAAACAAACGAAAGTATCCATCACCAGGGAAAACCGAACTCGGAGCTACATACTTGAAGACACCCTTTCATTTAGCGAAGAGGACATCGAGACCTTATCTGAACCTCATAATGACGCACTGGTAATTTCATTTCTTTTGAATAAATTTCAAATTAAACACGTGCTCGTGGATCCAGGTAGCTCTGCCAACATAATTCGGTCGAGGGCGGTAGAGCAAGTCGGGTTGCTCATCTATATCGTTCCCGCCTCCCGAGTCCTCAATGGATCAACATGGAAAGAAAGAAAATGAAAGGGGAAATCATCCTCCCAGTCAATGTGGCCGGCACAATTCAAGATACCAAGTTTCATGTCATCGAAAGTGACATGAGATACAATGCATTGCTTGGAAGGCCATGGATTCACAATATGAGGGTGGTGCCGTGAACCCTTCCTCAAATGATGAAATTTCCTATGAAGGATGGAGTAAAAATAGTATACGGAGAGCAGCACACAACAAAAGAAATGTTCGCAGTGCATGATGTGGTTTCGACGCCTTTTAAGTCGAAGGAGCCAAAAAAACAAGCAACCAACCAACTTACAGTCACAAGCTACATCCTCGTAGGAGAGAACAAAGGACCTTGTCGCGTCCTCGGAACGAATAAAGGACCGTTTCGCATCCTCAAACGGATAACCAAAGCATGTCGAGGCTTCAACATCATCGCAGCTAAGGTACAATCCTCTCTCTTTTTCTTTCAGACTTTACGCTAACCTGTGTGCATGTTCTCGATTGAAAGGAGTCGAAGCAGCCCGCATCTTGAAGGCCTTAGGTTTTAAGGAATTTGTTGCGCTCTTTTTCCCTCAAATCAGATTTTATCCCGAATGGGTTTTACCGGCGAGGTTTTTAACTAGGCAACATCCATATGCTAACTAAGGAGAACTCACCAAGTATTCAAGGCTTCTCTTTAATCAACCTCAAATACTGAGGGGCATCCCCCCAGGAGATCACTGAAATATGACAGAAATGGTCTGGACAGGAGATTGATGTATCAGACCAAACGGTCGAATGAACCGTGTCAGCATAGAATAATCCAACACTCAATTATGAAAACATGTATACTTGTAACAAGTAATCAGAGAAGTACCTTTTTATAATCAAAACATTTCGCACATCAAAGAAGTTTGCTATTTTCACAAGAGACAACCCCAGGGCCAAAAACTTATCAAGCACTCGAAAACTGTCCTCGATAGTCACTCCATCGAGTCACAAAAAACTCAAAGCTATAAGACCTCAGGGCCGGCAACTTCAATCTCATAAGCCCTCCTCGAGGCAATATCAAATCTGAACCGGGGACTGTCCTCGACAGTCGGCTCATCATGTTATCTAACTCGAAGCCGTAAGACCTCATGGCCGACAACTTCGAACTCATAATCCCTCCACAAGGAAATATCTATGACATAAAACCTTCAAGAGGCAATATCAACTATGACTCAAGGACTAAACTAGATAGTCGATTCATGGTTGGCAATGTCAAACTCGTAAGCCCTCAATAAGGAAACATCAAAACTATAAGACCTCAAGCAAGGCATGTAAAAATTTGTAAGACCTTTAAAAAAAGGCATAATCCCCAAATCAAAGTCAAGGCTATATATCGAACTTGCAAGACCCCCAAAGGAATAACCTCGATATAGACACTAAGGCTATCTCACTCGGGGACTAAAAGGCTGCGGCTAAATATAATGACCACCGTCATAAGGCACCGGCCAAACTAACGTGACTCGAAG
The DNA here is from genome assembly GCA_005239505.1 of Nicotiana paniculata. Lineage (NCBI taxonomy): Eukaryota > Viridiplantae > Streptophyta > Magnoliopsida > Solanales > Solanaceae > Nicotiana > Nicotiana paniculata. The sequence continues at coordinate 204,332 of ML325980.1, read as the reverse complement.
ACGTCTGATTGTTTCCATAAGTCGGTTAAAGAGCCCAAGTCGTCAGCTACATCAAAGGTCGTAACGGCCTAAAGCGTAAGAGCCCAAGTCTCCAACTAGTCGTACCGACCTAACACGTAAGAACCTAAGTTGCCAACTACAGGTCATATCGACACAAAGCGCCTCAGGGCCCATTTTGAAAACCTGAGGGCCGTTGAGCTCGAGTCAAAACCCGACTCGGATACTAAGCCCAAAATTGTTAACTAAAGAGCCTCAGGTCCAAAAAGCGTAAGGTCCCAAGTCGCTCGCTACATTAAAGGTTGTATCGACGTTACACGTAAGAGTCCGTGTCGGAAGCTACAGGCCGTACCGACCCAAAATGCTTGAAGGCAAATTTTGAAAACCTAAGGACCGTTGAGCTCGAGTCAAAACCCGACTCGGAGACAAAGGCGAAAATTGATAACTAAAGCGCGTCAGGGTGAAAAAGCATAAGAGCCGAAGTAGCCCGCTACATTAGAGGTCATATCGACCTTATGCATAAGAGCCCAAGTTGCCAGATAAAGGTCGTACCAACCCAAAGCGCCTCAGGACGATTTGAAAACCTTAGGGCCATTGAGCTGGAGTCGAAACCCGACTCGGAGACAAAGCCCGAAATGGTTAACTAAAGCGCCTCAGGGTCAAAAAGCGTAAGAGCCCAAGTGGAGCTCTACATTAAAGGTCATATCGACCTTACACATAAGATCCTAAGTCGCCAGCTATAGGTCATACTGACCCAAAGCGCCTCAGGGCCGATTTGAAAACAAAGGGCCGTTGAACTCGAGTCGAAACCCAACTAGGAGACTAAGCATGAAACGGTTAACTAAAGCACATCTGGATCAAAGCGTAAGAGCCTAAGTGGCCCGCTACATTAAAGGTTGTATCAACCTCACGCATAAGAGACCGAGTTGCCAGCTACAAGTCGTACCGACCCAAAAGGCTTAGGGACGATTTTGAAAACTGAGGGCCGTTGAGCTCGAGTCGAAACCCGACTCGGAGACAAAGCCCAAAATGGTTAACTAAAGCGCCTCAAGTTAAAAAGGTGTAAGAGCCCAAGTGGCCCGCTACATTAAAGGTCGTATCGACTTTACGCGTAAGAGCCCAAGTCACCATCTATAGGTCGTACCGACTAAAAGAGCCTCAGGGCCGATTTGAAAACCTGAGGGCCGTTGAGATTGAGTCGAAACCCGACTCGGAGACTAATCCCGAAACAGTTAACAAAAGCGCCTCAGGGCCAAATGCGTAAGAGCCCAAGTAGCCAACTTCAAAAGCCTCAGGGCTAATTTATAACCCCACGGGTTTCATCTCAAAGTCCGATTCATCAGGTTAACTATAGACAAGAAAATCAAATAAACCAAAGAATATTTCATATATATATATATATACGCGTGTGTGTGTGCATTACAAATACATATTTATAACGCTCCCACATGAGTTTTATGCAGACCACGAAGAAGAAAATCTAGTCTACTCTCCGGACCAGCTCCCTCAAAATCCCCTCGGACCAGCTCCCACGGTGGCGTTCAAATACCAGCATCAACTAAAGAAGAGAGGAAAAACTTGGCTTCGATCTCGTCTGCCTTGGCTTGCTTTATCTCACCAGAGATGTTAAGCCCCTAGCATTTATCTCTTCGACGTTCTCCCTCCGAGACTTGCATCGGGCATGCTCATTTCCCCTCCTCTCTCTATCAAAATCTCTCCTCAACTCAGCCCGAGCATCGACAACATCTTTCAAATAAACAACGACTGCCTTATCGGCCTTCGCTCGAACATCTTCAGCTTCAGGCGGGGCATCCCCGACCTCGTCCTTCATATTCAAAAGATTGGTCTCAAGCTCGGCAATCCTGCTCATCTGTATCGAGCTAATTTCTCGAGCATTGCAACGTTGCACCTCGAGGGCAGAAGCCTTGGCCAAGGCATTCCTTTGGGCCGCAACATGAACACCTATCTGCGCCTTCAACTCATGGCATTCAGAATTCATTTGCCCGACCTTTCCCCAAAGGCGTTCTAGTGTTTTCATTTTCTCTGCATCTGAAACACCTAAACATTATTTCCCAAAAGTGGGAAAAAAGCATGATCTCCTTCAGGACAGGAGTTATCTGACACTCGAGATTGGCCCCATGGTTTCTATTCCGTTACATCTTCCTCCGAAGATGTATCATCTATTTTTTCTTCTTATTGCAAAGAAGCTTGAGAGATTTTTCCTTGCCCAAATCTTCCCGCAACCTAGTCTCACAACGGGGCAACTCAAACTTGAGTTCAAAAAACGAAAATTCATAGCTAAAAAGCCATCAAGGCCAATCAAAATTCACCTGAGAACAAAGCAACTAAGACTCCTCAAATGTTGAGCATGCATCAGCTGGCCTGACCCCCATCGGCACCAGTTGAATCGCTCTCAGTAGCGGCATGACCACTTGAGGTCCCACTTGGTTCGGGCGGCCCCCTGGCCCGATCGTCCCTCGAAGTACCTTCGAGGGCAAAAGCAGATGATGGAAGGGGACCCTTGTTCTTTCCCTCTCAAGGAACCTCTCCCTCAAAGCTAGAGGTCTCAGGCCTAGAAAATCGGCAACATCGGGAGGCCCCCTGTCTCGAGCCATAGATGAAGAAACATCCCCCTGAGGAGAGCTGGCGTCCACTGAATAACCAACATATATGATGTCTTTTCCAGCAACGACATCTACTTTTGTATCTAGGCAGGACCCGCCTCAGTGGGAGTGTCCTCATCCATCGAGGACCTTTTTCGTTTATTATCCTCCCTCGGCCCTGAAGCCAACGGTCCTTCCCTATCATCGAAGGAGCACAGTCTCACCTCCATGAAACCACCATCACCTGAGGTAGTGGAGTTAGTACACATAAAAAGAACATTCTCAAAAGGGTAATCACATGGCTCATGCCGTGGTGTTTTGCTTCCCATCTGCCCTTCGAATGATCTCGCCACTTGCTTTCATCGTAGGTCGACGAAACTGCCAGCTTCCTAGTCCAGTCCGCAAGATCAAGGATCTCTTCCGGCATCCACGAAACCACTGAGAAAAAGAAAGAAACATCCTTATAGATCAACCAAATAAAAGAGCACTAAGGTACGACGTAGCTTACGATTGAAGTTCTCACCGAACAAACCTACTCATCCATCATTGGTTATGGCCCTCGTCGTCACTGGCAATAAATGGTCTCGTGGATCAGCGTCGTAGCATAATCAGGCCCCGATAATGCTTAGGTCGATATAGTCTAATAAGGTGGTTAAGGGTAAACTCGAGCCCAGCCTTTTCGGTAAAATACCTCATCATCAGCACTATCCGCCAAAAGGAGGGGTGAATCTGAGCCAAGGTGACTCGATACCTCTTGCAGAACTCGAGCACCAGGCGGTCAAGGGGGCGCAATGTTAATGGGTACGTCTACACATTCAGGAATCCCTCCACATGGTTCATGATGTTCTCTTCTCGAGAACGTATCTACAACATCACATTTTCTCCCCAGCTGCACTCTCTCGTTACGACCTCAAGATGTTTTTCTTCTATCGATCAAACAAACTCGATGTATGCTCTAGATGGCTCAGGGCGTCGAAAGGTTTCTCTAATGAAAAATCTTTCTTCAAAGAAAAGCAGCTCAAAGTCAACTCACCATACGCCGGTGGTGTACCACCATCCGAGTAAGATGCAGAAAAAAGGTTCTCCTCTTCTTTGTGAACGGATTCGGGCACGGAAACCATAACTACTCAAGCGGAGGTAAATGGGAAGGAATGAAAGCAGTTTTCGAAAAAATGAAAGGGAAGATAAAGTTGAAAGGAAAGCTAGGTTTTATAAAGATGCAAGACATAGAATGAAGAAGAAGCAAGAATATATATAGAGCAATAGGTGGCTAACCAACTACTTTGAAAGCCATTTAATTCCTGACAAAGTCGTCATAACGTTTAGGTAAGTGTACCGGTGGGGCCACCTTGGTCACTTCACGGTCACGTCGCATAAATGACACCATCATACAGCATTCTAGGGATCGAAGCTCACATGCGGACCTAGCCTCGAGAAGGTGTCCGATCTCAACGGGATCCACTATTGCAAGTACGAGTTCCGCGGAGCTAAGAATCGAATCATGAAAGTCAATTTTTGCATAAACATTGTGGGACAAAGATTGTGTGATATGTAATGAAAGATATTCTATTTCAAAAATTATATTTACAAAGGTGTTTTTTACAAAAATTCCCCCGAGGGTCCCATATACAAAAAAGCAAAAGAGCAAAAAAAGGAGAATCTACTCTTCGCCTTCACTGGTGTCCGAGACGCATTCAGAGCGCTCATCCGACGTAGTCGGCATTACCAATTCCTCCTCCAGGGCCCTGGACTCTTAGATCTTGGTAGAGAGATCGACTCCCTTAGCACTCACTTCCTCAAGGTCTTTCCTCCTAGATTGTGTACGAGCATAAGCAACTGCCCGAGCCAGTTTTAGCTCGGCCTTCTCGGATATCTCCCTAGCCTGGTCATTCGCAACAACAACATCCCTCTTATATGAGGAGAAGAACTCATCGGCCTCGAACCTGGACACATATAGTGAAAAAGCATCCTCCTAAGCACCTCGAAGAAGTTCTTGCATCGACAATAGCTTCTCCGGAACAACGTTCTTCTCCAAAGCCATGGCATTAACCAGCCGAGCCAGCTCGAGGATTTAGGCATCCCTCGCAGCATCATCCTCTCGGAGCTTCTCCACCAGGGTATCGTTCTGCCTAATCCGAGAAGCACAGAAAATAATTCAACGCCAATCATTTCTATTTAAAATAAAGTTTTGGGCACTAGAATACCTGCTAGATGAAGTCGTCCTTCTCTCCAAGCACTCTCTCAGAGACTGCCCAGAGGTTGATCCATTCCTCTTCTTTTTGGGCACATAGAGCCTCTAGCTCGACAGACTCCGACATGAGCTTCTCAAGCTCCCCTCCATGATGATCCAACTTATCTTACATCTTTGAGAAGGCTTGTTCATACATCTTCTTGACATGCAGCACTGAGGAAGAACATTAGAAAGCAAGAATAGAAAGTGGAAGAACATCAAATTATTTTGAGAATATCACCTGCTTTTGGAGCCTCTCGGCCTCCTCGAGGGAAACGGAGGCATCAACATCAGTGTCCTCCTCCACCCCTTCAAAATAGTCTCTGAACACATCATCCTCTCCATGAGAGGTCTCCAAACTAGGAGCATTCCTGACGTGGGTGATGCGAGACTAAATTGCATGGTTTAGCATGTGATATACCTTACATTTTATGAGCATTAATGATAAAATTACACTTGTTATGTGCTTAATGGAGTTTATTTCATGTGTAGGTGAATTGGAAATGGAAACGGAGCTAAAGGGATGCAAATACGTCAAAAATACGCAAAAGGAGACGCCCAGGCGATAGCCGGGCGTTTGCCCCATAAGGCCTGGCCCACCCTGGCGTTAGGGGGGCGTTTACCCCATAAGTCCTAGCCCCCCCTGGCGTTAGGGGAGAGTTGATGCCATAACGCCAGCCCCCCCTGGCGTTAGGGGGGCGTTAGAGCCCAAACGCCAGGGGTC